>SSNP01000049.1:2983847-3073252 GCA_006937955.1 Pachypanchax playfairii
GGGGGGGGGGGGGGGGGGGGGGGGGGGGGGGGGGGTGACAAACAGCCAGTGCAAAACATCCTGAAAATAACTTCTGAATGATACTTAATGTAAATGGATATAAGTGGACAGGAAGATGCAACGAGGGGAAGAGTGAGCGAGTGAAAGCACCGAGGAGGACGAGAGGTGTTCAGAGGTTTGGAGGAGCATGTTAATCTGAGGCCGCTTTAAGCCCCACGCCCTCACTTCCTGTCTCTGCTGTCAATCAGAGCAGCTCAAGAGCATGACACAAAAGACCAGCCTTTTCCCTCAAACTCCAGCACAGTCCAAACGCTTTACTACACCGGTCAAAGAGGTCTATGAATGTATGAGACTTGAGGGTGGAGGATTCTGAAGTGCTTCTGTAGGTTTCTCATTTGCAGAGATCACTAATTAGAAATCTCTCATGCGTTCTTACAGGCATCGTGCCCAATTCTCATTCTCACACTGATGAGCTCATTTCTGTAGTCAAAGTGTGGCTCTGTGGGCATCTCATAGTGGAGCCAATTAGTGCCAGAGTCTGACTTGGCAGCTTCTCTAATTCTCTGGTGGTCCCACAGAGAGAAAGAATGACTCCCTGAAAAGGTACAAGTTCACAAAGAACGGCCCGACAAAGACCCGTGTGTACAGGCTGTGTGTCACAGCAGCGCACGAGGGAAGGATAACTGTGTGTGTGTTTGATCATGTTGTAATTCAGCTGCACAAATAATTTACTACATAAATAATTATAGGAAGAAGGGATTCTGTTGTTGGAAGGTTAAAAATACCCCTAACACACATTCCTCTTCCACATCAGTCATATGTTCTTTATTTTAATGATTGATTGATTGATTGATTCAGAAAAAAACAAGAACTCAGTTTCTTCCTCTTGATTATGGAAAAAAAGCATAAGAATACACATCCAGCCAGACATAAGGGCAGTTTTATTTAAAAAAGGTGATATATAATTTTATTTCTGAGAAAAACATAAAAACATACTTTATTTCATATAATTGAAACCATTAAAGACTCAGTTCTCAGTTTGTTTTTCAAAAACTTTACAAAACAGACAAAAAAAAAAATACAATGAAGATGAATGTAACTGATGTTAAACACACATTCATATGCATGTCTACACGGCTGCACCTCCAGTGATCCATCTGGGAAACTCTATCAGTCTGCAGACGACTCTATGGAGACGGGTCTACATACACACAGGAAGTGGAACAGCTGGTCCTCTCGTGCAGTCAGAACCATCTAGAACTCAACACTCTAAAAACTGTGGACATAACAGTGGACTTCAGGACAAGCCCCCCACCCATGTCCCCCATCATCATACAGAACAGCACTGTCTCTATGGTGGACATGTTCAGGTTTGGGACCTCCATCACCCAGGGCCTGAAGTGGACAGCCAATATAAATACAGTTATAAAAACATGCAGAAGAAGTTGAACTTCCTGCTGCAGGTCAAGAAGTTTAACCTGCTACAGGAGCTGCTGGTGAACTTCTACAGATCCATCATCAAGTCTCTACCAGTCCATCACAGTCTGGTTTGGTTCTGCAGCCAAAACAGGCAGACACAGACTGCAGAGAGATTTAATGGTGCTAATCTGCCCTCCATCCAGGACCTGTACTCCTCCATCCAGGACCCGTACTCCTCCATCCAGGACCCGTACTCCTCCATCCAGGACCCGTACTCCTCCATCCAGGACCCGTACACCTCCATCCAGAACCCGTACTCCTCCATCCAGGACCCGTACTCCTCCATCCAGGACCCGTACTCCTCCATCCAGAACCCGTACTCCTCCATCCAGAACCCGTACTCCTCCATCCAGAACCCGTACTCCTCCATCCAGAACCCGTACTCCTCCATCCAGGACCCGTACTCCTCCATCCAGGACCCGTACTCCTCCATCCAGGACCCGTACTCCTCCACAGTGAGGAGAAGGTCAGACAGCATCATCAGGGACCTTTTCACTCAGGATCTCACCTCTTCTCAGGACAGAGTTACAAATCACTGAACACCAAAACCACAAGATACACAGTTTCTTCCACTAAGTTGCTTCACTAACTTCACTATGTTGAACATCTAAGAAAAAAAACTATGTTCTGTGTTTAATTATGTCTATTTATCTTTACATTTCTGTCTAGAAGTACAAGTGAAAAAGTGAACCGAAAACAGATTTCGTGTGTAACATACTAGACCGAATAAACCGGATTCATATTTAGATTTTGGTGTCTTGCTTATGGAGAAGCCAGGCCTCCTCTGATTGGTCAGATCAAGTACCTCAATGAGGAAAGTCTCCTTTTTATGAATCTGTTAGAAACATTGATGTGAGTCTGAGTTCAAGGTGCATCATCTACATTTGAGCAGAAACTCTGAATGTGTTGCTAATGCAGATTAAATCAGATGAATAAACTGATGTTTACTGCACATCTGGTGCAGCATATCAGCCAACGCATTAAAATGATTTTGCAGAGTTTAGTTGACAAAGATTTCTGACTGTCAAACAGCGTCAAACAATCTTTTTAACATTTATAAAAAGTATTGGATTTAATCTTTATCTTCTATATAAGCTATTGGTTGCAATTTCATTTGACTTAGGAATTTTCCACTTTTTAAACTTCTTAAAGCCGTATAACGTCCTCTACAAAACCCTGAAATATTTACTTAAATTAGTCAAATCCAAATTAGTCGAAAGGTTGAGATGTTGTAAATGTTTTAATCTTTCTGTGTCCTAATAAATTCACATGTTGCATGAAAGATGCAGAAAATACAAATAGAAAACTTCTTTCAAGCACAAAGGCTGAACTGGATTGTATCTCCTGCCAGGGAGCCACTTGTGATTGTGCTCTCAAACGCTTTTGTGCAGCTTTTTGTAAACATCCAGCGAACACGACGGTTTGTTGGCTTGTGTGTGTGAGACAGCGTGTCACAAATCACAGATGCAAACAGGTCATGTTCAAGTCAAACGTCCTTCAAACATTTTTACAGATGCTCACGTGAACCTTCTTCCTCTTTTACATCTCAATCGTCCCAGATAGTAGATACACACACACACACACACACACACACACACACACACACACACACACACACACACACACACACACACACACACACACACACACACACACACATAATTGGTTACATAGGGAGCAGAGCCAAGTTGCACCTCTCGTTACCGTGGTAACCAAAGAGACTGATTTTTCTAGAAGCACTTACTCACATCCCGTCTGTTATTCACATGTTTGTTCATTCATTCCTCCTTTTAGACTCTTTATGCAGCTCTCTCTCTCTCTCTCTCTCTCTCTCTCTCTCTCTCTCTCACTCTCTCTGTGCTTTTCAGCCAGTTTCCATTCCCACCTCTCGTCCAATCAGATCTCCTCCTGGTATGCATATGCAAATGAAGCAGACTTGACACCAATTAAAAAGAATTAAATAACCAACAGCATGAACAGCATCTGATGTCTGCACATTTTATTTCTATCACACTGATCTGAAAGGTTTGATTTGACTCATATGGGAAGTAAAAAAAAAAAACTTTATTTGCATTAACAACAATGAACAAGGCTGACTTCACTGTTTATTTTGTTTGACATTTTAGTTTACTCAAATCTCAAAGAGTGCATTGCTACCCGTCTCATCCTTTGCCTCTATCCTTGGACTTCCTGAGCTGCTGCCTCCACCGCGCTCTCCAGGGTGTATCAGGTTATTGCTGGCCAACAAAACAGGATGCAGGAAGTATAAAGTGCACCGTGGACAAAACTCTGGAGATACTGAATTGTTGGAGTAACCTGGCAAAAAAAGAAAGGTTCTGGAAAAGTTCAAATAAGGATGTGATTTTGAGAAATGCCTTAGGTTTTAACTTTAAATTAACTCGCTGAATTGCATCTTCTTCTTCTGCTCATTGGGTCACAGGGGCAACAGGTTCAGGAGAGAAACCCAAACGATCCTCACCCCAGTGACACTCCCCCGACAAACATGATCCCTCCAGTAAATTCTGGGTCTACCCGGGGTGTCCTCCCAGTGGGACAAGCCCAAGAAACCTCCATGGGTAGGTGACCAGGAGGTGTCCTGACCAGGTGCTTGAACCACCTCAGCTGACTCCTTTTGATGAGGAGGAGCAGCAGCTCTATATCAAGCTCCCTCCTAATGATGGATTTTTTTTTTTTGCTACAGCTCAGCTAAAGAGAACCAGAGGAGATTCCTATTGGTATATCATGCTGTATCTGATATGCCTTTGGATTCTCATTGTATTCTTGCTTCAAAACTTGCATCATGACTGCAGCCTTGTTTTTTTTTTTTTTAAATATGAATTTAAACACCAAAGAAAAAGAAAACCCATTGCCATGTTGGAAGAAAGAAAGTATCTTCCAACAGGAGACATAGGAGACAAAAAGAGAGAGAAAAGAGAGAAAGGGAAAAGAATAGAGACAAAATATGATTAAATATAGAAAGAAAAACACAAAGTATCTCCTTCAACACCTGCAGAGACACAAAAACAAGAACAGAGAGAACACGGCAACAGCAAACATTTATGCTAAAAGAAAAAAAAGGGATAATTTAACATAAACACACACCTAACTGACACTAGATCTTGTTAAACACTGTGCTTTAGTGATGTCACAGCCAGATTTAATATATGAAAACACCTGAGTGCAGTGACGCGCTTGTGTTTGTGGAATTTCAACATTGAATATATTAACAATAGAGTGTAAAAAAAAAAAACACTTTGGTCTTTCTTAAACTCAGGAAGCGACCAATCCTTTTCCAGCAGGAAGGCTTTTTGTTCTTCAGGTCTGAAGTGGGTCCTTCATGGAGCTCAACCACTTCTTTTGATGTTTCCTCCGTTTCAGCTGATAACTTTTCATTTATTTCAGCTTGTTCTTTTCTGACAGAAAGTTCCTCAGACATAAGCATCTGATGTAAATTGTTCTTCTCAGCTTGCAGGTTGGGAATCCTCTCTGGTGTTTGACTTCGGTCTCAGACTGAGATGTTTCCTCAGCATTCAGTTCTTCCTGGACGTTCTCCAGCTTTAAAAGTTTATTTGTCTGGACTGTGTTTCGAAACATCAACTGATTTATTTTTGTTTACATATTTAAGTTAAAAACTTCCATCTCATTCTTGGCTTTGAGATTTTTGAAAGAAGTTTGGATCTTCTCCAGCTGTGTCTTCATAAAGATCATTTATTCTTCTGATTTTTGGACATTTTTTCAGACATATATTGAAGGAGATCTTTAGTCTTTGCTTTCAGTTTTTGAATCATCTCATGATGATTGTTCTCTGACTGTCTTATCTCTTAGCTCATCTTCAAAAGATTTATTTGAGAACCTTCAAAGAAGTTTGGACCTTCTCCAACTCTGACATTAAACTGAATTTTTCATTTTCTGTTTTTTTATATCTCTGATGTTTCTGTTGTTGTTGATTCTCAATGCTTAGATCATGAATCATCTTCTGATGATTGTTCTCTGTCTGAGATCGAACAGATCCTTTAGATTGATCTACTGATCTTCATTTGTTCTTTGGGTCTTCTTCAGCCATGTTTCGATAAACTGTCTCATGTTCAGCTCTCTGTTTCACGATTAGCTGCTGGTCTTGTTGGATTTTTTTCTTTTTAAGCCTTGATTTTTGTGCTTAGAGAGGATATTTCATTCCATGTTTCAGCCTGGTCACATTTAAAAATGTGCTCCTGGAAAGAAGCCTTGAGTTGTTTCAATTCTTCTCTAAGAACTTTGTTTTTCTGTATTTCTGCTTTTCTGTTTGTGTTTGTCTTCATGATCTTTCTGATGGTCCTTCTTTTTTATGCTTTTCGCTACAGATCTGTAGATCAGTTAAAAGTTATTGGTCTTGTACTCGTTCCTCATTAGTCTGTGTTGTTAGTTGCTTGTGAGACATTTTCCAAAAACGAAACAAAAACTATGTTATATTACAGAACCAGGTCAGACTTTCACTTTTATGGAATGTCAATAAAACATACATGACTCCCAAAACAAGAGGAAAACTCTGGACTGCACCTTTAAACAAACAGAACATCACAAACGACCTACAATGGGTTTACTGTAGTCCTGTTCAGGGTCTGTTTCCAGCCCACTCGGTCTGAAGCTCCTCTGAATGATCATCACTCTCTCCTCCTGGAACTCAACCCTTGAGAGCAGGCCGTCACTCAGATCCTGTGTTCCTGCTCTGGAACTGTTCAGTCTGGTTGCTGCTTCTGCTTCATCTTGTCTGGATCCAGCTTCCTATCACTGATGTCCAGCAGCAGAGCAGCCACCACCTTCATCTCCACCTTCAGTTGTTGCGTCTTCATCTGTTTCCTGTCTGGCTCTTGCTCCATCATCCCTTGTCTGCTCCACATCTCAAGTTTCAGGAGAAGAGTCACCATCATCATGTCTGTCTGTTTCAGGTCCACCACGCTCCATCCCAGCTACATGCGGCCTTCTTCTATTTTCGCTTTTTCCACGGAAGGATTTTCTGTTGTTTGAGGCAGAGGCTGATGAGGAGGCGGAGAACGAGGACTTACCTTTCTGGGAGTCTAGTCTCAACAACAGACATCAGTCTGCTGATCCTTCGACTGCTACATGTCAAGCTGCAGCTCCTCATTCAGTGGTGAGCCAAGCTGCTGTCCCTCTGTCTTCGAGTCTGGTCACAGCACACAGCCATCTGGTCAGTCTTCACCCGTTCAGCCTGTTCCAGAACCTACTACCAGGCTGTCCACCAGAGGTTTCAGACGGCCGTCCGCTTGAGCCTCTTCGAGGGTCCCGGTGCCTGTTCATGTGATCTCCCAGCTGTCCTCCTGAGTCTGTTCCTGATCTCCAGTCTGAGCCGGCCTCCTGAGGGTCTCCAGTCCGCCGGTTCCTGTCAGCCAGCATCCTGACAGTGGTTATGTTTCACAGTTCAGACTCGTCCTCGCCTCAACCATATCAATAGTTTCAAACTGCCTTCTCGCCGTCTCCTCTGCGCATCTGAACTCAGTCTCTTAAACAAACAACACAAAAGGCAGAGACGATGATCAGATTTCTGGATAATGTTTTTCTTTCCATGTTAGCACTGTAACTTTCTTCTGTAGATGCTGTAATGTCATTCCTTAAGAATATTTTTACAGAAGAATACAAGGAAATGATAAATAAAGCCACTATACAGTAGGATCACATTTCAAGTAATTTAATAAAGGATTCAATAAACTAAGTAATCAAATTAATGACTATAAAATGAAAACAATTCATTTTTTAAACTCTGTTGCTTTAGTGGTAAACATCTAAAGAAAAGGGAGAACTGTAAGAGAACCAGAGAGACTTGAATCGCCTCTATTTCCTTTTGTGTTGCATTTGTAGAATAAAGTTTTAAAGCTACAGTATCTACTTTTCTCTGTAGATGAATAAAATTTTACTCCTGAAATCTTGGTAAACAACCTGGATGAGTCTGTTTACCCTTTTGCACCTGTGCTTTAGTCTTTCTGATTACACCCACTGATGACTGTCTTTCCCTGCTTCTCTAAAACAGGAGCTAAAGGTTTAATTAGTCCTTCACGACCCTCATCAGAGCCAGTCTACCTCAATAACGCCTGCCTCAATCAGAGCGAACAATAACCACATGCAGGTGCACATGGATGCAAAAGGATGGGTTCCTCTGTAGGATCACACACACACACACACACACACACACACACACACACACACATACACATGCATTTCGCTGGGGGCAGTTGTTCCCCCAGGATGAGTGAATTATTGAGTGCTCTATCCCTCTAAGAAAAAGTGTTATTGATTGATTATCACTGCAGGTTTAATAATTTAGTTGTTTTAATAGCAGAGATGTGGAAACGAAGAATAAAATGAACAGACCGGGAAAGGGGCGGAGCTAAAGGAATAGGAGGAGGCTGAAGAGGAATTAAAAGACAAAGGCAGAAGATGTCGTATAGAAGGACAAAGCAAAATCTAGCTGTGAAAAGATAAAAGTGATTAACCTGTAGCTAATAAAAACTCTAATGAAAGTAGGAGAAAAATGATTATTGTTAATCTCTTATTAATAAACATAAATTGATATTTTCTTTTAAAAATCCATTCAGATAAGCCGTCACCATCTATCAACATCTGTCTTCTTTTTTTTCAAACAAAGAGGAGATTATGTTTTAAGCAACAGATTACAACTAACTTGGAGGAGGTTTTCAAAATAACAATAAAAAAATCAGATTATTATGTAAGAGATTAAATATTGTTGTGTTTTAAATTAAATGTTTGCTATTCTTCTGTATGTCTCTGTACAGACACTGAAGTCATTTTACTTTTTGTATAATTTCTTTATCGACATTTTTTGCTCCTCCTAAATACATAATTTGAGGCATCTTCAACCAAGCCATAAAAAAAAAGTAAAATATAGATCTAAATTTAATAAGAAACATTCTAATTTCTTTCCTCCATCTTCCTGAGGTATAACAATGAAAAATGGTTCCATAATAACTACTGAAGAACTCTATAATGTAATAATGAGGTTCACCTCTCACCTTTAGGATATAAAATGTCACGGTTTCATCATTTTAGCCTGTAAAGGTTTGTGATAATTAGCTTGAAAGGGTTTTTTCTGAGGTCACAGTGATATTTGATGACCACTTTCAAATTACTTCATCCCTAAGTGCCCCAGAACATTTGTGCACAAAATTAGAGTGAATTCCCCGAAGGTGTTCCCAAGAAATCATATTTACACGACAGGAAAGAAAACTTATTATACAGTTTTAATACTGGTCAAAGTAAATATTTGACTCTTTTTGGCACAGAATTTTAAAGAGTTCAGCCATTTTTTTGTGTGTGCAGCATAATCACATGTCCCTGATGGCCCTGAAAACAGAAACATGGAGCTTTAACTTGAACATGTTTCTATATATCGGTCTGATTAAGATCATCAATACATATCAGTCGGTTCTCATCAGGTAAATAATCAGCTCATAAATTTAAATGGGCTTCATCAGTGTTAAAAATAATGAAGTTGTTTAGTAATTACAATAATGATGCTTGATTACATTTGAAGTCATCTATACAAAATAACCCCACCTGCAATCAGCCTTGAAATGAATGTCAGGGTGGTTAGAGCTTCAGGTCTGAAAGCAACAAACAAACCAGTGTCATTTCACCATTGTTTTTGAAAAGAGTATTTATGTGTGTTCATCATCCCTCGGTTTTGTCCTCTGTGTTTCTCTTTCAGGTCTCTGTTTCGATTTTCCTCAAAATTTATTGCTGGTAGTGAAAAATATTACTCAAGTTGTAAAAATAAATGCAGCCAGGTCAGCTATGTCTTGTACCCACATTTACAGTTTGTGACATTTTGTCTGGTGTGTTTCCCCTTCTTAAAAATATCTGACAAGACGGCGCAGGAGAGACTCCTGAGCTTGAAGAAGCATCACTTGTTTTATTTCTTTAGATGTTTTATGAAAGTAGAGAATAGATGAAAGTTGTATAGTTTGGTCAATAGATTCCCGACCCAATTCATCCTGGAGAAAAACATGTTGAATGTTAATATACACACAGCTTTTTATCGGCTAGTTCTCTATTTCACTTACAATAAAAATAATTCATATTCATAAATAACGTTTTAATTTCTTGTAATTAGTGTTATTTTTCTCTCATGCTCTAAAACTATAGTTAAAATAATGTTAAATTACTAGTTAATATATTTAGTGTCACATCACATTGTATTTGTGATATGAATCCTCCATTTTCTGGGTAAGTGGTGCATTCAACTTGGATGGTCAAATGTCCAGATTCCAAGTTAGCCTACAAATTTTAAGTCAGACAGCTCCCCAAATTTTGAACTTTGACAGAGAAACTGGGAGATTCCTTACAAACCCAGACCCCCCAAAACCAATATGGCTGCCTTGTGCCTGAAAAGTGGTGATAGCAGCCAGCAATAATAAACATTTTATTTTTACTTCTGTTCGTTCAAATATACATAATCTGTGATGAATCAAGAATAATCAGGTCATATTTTATCTTCATACATCCATCTCATGGTTCTAATTTATAACTCTCATGCCTCTTGCTCATCGACAGATTATTTGTTTGATTTGGGGAACATCAATCCAGAGTTTGTCCTAGAGTTTGTTCTAGTTCTATTAGATTCCTGCCAGCCTGACCCTTGTCTGATCTTTTGATTCTGGATGACCTTGGACTTATCTTCCACCCCACAGTATCTGCTCAGAGAGGTTCTGACACATGCATGTTTAACTGGATTTGGATGATGGATTTGTATGATGAAGAGGATTCTGGTGTGTTTTCATGACTAGCACCTCTTCACTACTATCCTCTCCTGTGATCATTTCCAGAGTCGCAACTTTACCTTCAAGTATCTAGTCAAGTCAAGTTTATTTATAAAGCACATTTAAAAAACAATCAAGGTTGACCAAAGTGCTGTACAATAGGATAACAGAGAAACAATAAAACAGAATAAAAAGCTCTAAAATACATAAAACACCTCCATGAGAAGAGGAGTGTTTTAAAAGCAGATTTAAAAGTTTCCAAGCTTTTGGAGAATCTGATGTGAGGGGGTATCTAGCTACGTCTCAAACTTGCCTTCTATCCTGCCCAAAACACAACTCTTACTCTGCTGCTGACATCATCATCAGATCGACTCTGAACAGGATCACTCTCCCCACCTGCAGTTCCTCCAGAGATGATGATACCTGTTTACAGAAAATACTTGATCATTCCATACTAAACCTCTCCCCTCTTCATCATACTAGTTGTCCTGGAGATGACCCACCTGCCTGTCCCTGAGAGGATCTGAGATCCTGTGGTTTATCTCTTCTTCTGCATCTGAGTCTGAACACATTATGATCTTCATCATACTTCAACACCAACCATTCCACCTGTTTTTTTTACCTGAGAGAAAACGCAAGTCTTTATCCACATGCAGGGAGACTGCTTTAGAACATGCCCCTTTTCCTCTGCCCACTCATCCACCATCACACATCAAACTCCACTGACTGTGCTATAGCCCCAGCATGCCACACACCTTAAATCTTTACCTTTAAAATTCATTTCATCACACTTTTTTTCATCACTATTTTATTTTATTTTATTTTATATTTTATTTTATTTCACACAGAAGATGGGCTCAAATAATACACGGTTCTGTCACTTGAAAGAAAACTGTCACTTGTTCTGTCTGTGGCTGTGAGAGGTTTTACTACTGCTGATCCAGTTTGTATATACATTATGATGACTGTGATTTTGCAGTACTTTCATAGGGAGACTTTTTACACCAGTATTAACATGCACAAATGAAATCTCATTTCCATGTATAATCGTACGACAATGACAACAAAGTCTTTAAAACTTCAAAGATTCAATCAATATGGATATAGTATATAAATATATATAGACTTTAGTCATGATTTCAAGGTATGTGGAACTGAGCAGAATAGTAAACTTTAGAGCAAATTCAAGCTTCAAAATGTTTTTCAATTAGTTGCTAACTTAGCATGCTAGCAGTTTGGTCTGGAGATTTTTTCATGTGTTTTTATTTATCTATTTTTTATATTTGTGACTCTAATCAGGATGTTGGCCCACTTACAAACTGTCTGATTATCTTAGATTCAAAGACGTGTTTCATCTTGTTCTTGATGAGCTAATTGTTGCCGTAAGTAAAAGAGACAATCATGTCAGAGATCGTACGGCCGGCATCCTCTCACATGAAGCTTTGATTGAAAGCAGCTTGGTTTAAGTTTGGTGGCTAAACAAACTACCACAACAGGTCAACTAAATGTCCCACGGAGGCTGCCAAGGTTCAAACCCCAGAATCACCTCAGCTCTGCACTTCATCCCTTGACCACAAGTCCCAGTTGCTCCAGCTCTTCTCAGACAAATCCTACAAATCCACAAGTCCCGCAAGCCATGAAGTATGTAAGTGTTTGGCCTCTAACACTCACCATGCTCACATGTGTACAAACAAACACAGACCAGCACATCCCTCCTCTTCCTCCCATCCCGTGGCTGTACCAGAGAGTTCCTTGTGTCATTGCATTATTGATTGTCCTGGATATGTTTATTTTTTTTCCTTCCTTCTTAAAAGCATTTAGCAATCTGGCAATTAGTTAGAGCTTAATGTAGGCTGTCAAAACAATGCTATTGATCCAGTGGGGCTAGGAGAAGAGATTGATCAGTCGACTCATTACATTGCTGGCGCTGCCTCGTCATAAACACTCCAGATGAGACTCCATCAAAAGCCCATCCTTCGTCCATTGGCTCTGTTCTGCTGCCTACTCTGTTGATCGGCCTCCCCAGTGTTTTCCATGTCCCTTGCTGGTTCCTAATGCTGCAATATCTGCACCTGATTTCAGTTTTTATATACACTGGTCATCATCTTCTAACCACATATTTTATTATCTTTACTCTCTTCCTTCTGTATTTTCTGATGTTGGCTGCTGACATACAGATAAAATCCTTTCTCAGAAGACAGCAAGTAACAAATATTTATCTTTAAAATCTCAGTGAAACATGATTTGGTTTACTGCCTCACTCGAATCTTTTCATTACTCAAACATGTTGAAATTAGGCAGACGCAGACACACTTGATTCAATTCAAAGCAACAGACTTCAGTCTTATTATAAAGTGGTGCTCTGTTTGATGAGCAGCAGCTAAGGCTCATTAGGTGGGACATTCTGTTGAATAATAAAGGCTGACATTTATTATGGAGCACTTGACGGGATGAATTTTGATTTAATTCAGAATATACTAACATAAACAACAAATTAGAGTAGTGGTGTCCAATCCTGGACCCCGAAGGTTTGATATCGTGCATGTTTTATTTGTTTTCCTGCTCCAATACTTTAAATAAGTGATCATGTTCATAGTCATGCATGTGCATCACTTGCTGCAGCTAATTGATTGTCTGCACCTGCAGATTGCTCCTTAAACACTTTCCTGTTTTCACTTCCTTCTGCTGGATCACTGAAGCCTTAACTCAGCGTTCCAATCCCAAATCCATGATCATGTTCTAAGAGTGTTTGATCAAGTTTTCCTCATCGGCTCTGCTTCCTGCTTTGACCAAACTGAGTGTCTGTTGATCAACTTTTGACTCTCTCCTCACCTTCATCAGACTTGTACATCAAAGAGTGATTTATTGTGAATTACCTAGTCTATGTTTTTAGATTTGACTAGATTTTATGTTTGTTTCCTCTCCATGGGTTCCTCCTTTATGGTTTTCCGTTTGTCTCTCTCATCCTCAAGAATCATGTGAGCTGGTGATTCATCAATTCAAGTACTGTGTTAAGGCCAAGTCAACCTGTAGTGTTACTACCTTCATCTGCATCTACCTGCAGCTCAAACCTTAAGAACCCACCAGCTGTTCTTCTTTATTCCAACATCTCAGCCTAGTGCATGAAATTAAAACAAACCAGGGTAAATAAGTTCATAATGTGATTCAATATTTCTGGAGATTTCACTAACAGCAGAGCACTGAAACTGAAACTGAACTCATCCCACATCTATCTCACATTCATTCTATTCAACAATAAAAATTTAAAACTTTCACAAGGTTGATTTAAATGACCAGAGTCAAGACAAAATGTCCAGGTTTGTCACAAACACACCAGTCTATAGCTGAGTTACCTGTCCTCGTGTTCTGCAGAATCCAGGTAATTACTTCATGAGTCAGTACGGTGGCCCTCGAGGATCAGGATTCAATCTCACTGGATTCAAGTTTAGGTTAAAACTAACAGATCAACGATTACATAAAAAATGTGTAGGTTGTGCTTATTTCTCACCTGAAATGTGTTGAAAGAATGTGCTGATGTCACAGAAACAACACCAACATTTAACAGTTTCACTGCGATGAAACAAAAGTGTCTCCTGGAACTTTGCAAAATGTTATTTGTGTATATACGTATATATTTTTCTGCATGTGTTGCTTCAGCTCATGTGGCTAAAAGGGTTGTCTCATTTTCTCTGACAAGACACAGACACTCCACATTTCTCCAAAAATGTTCCTTACTCTTTAGCAGCTTTGGAAAGAAACATTTGATAAATGACTTTGAATTGTGTGACATTTTATGAAACGACAACGAAGGAGGAATTCTTCTTTTTATAAGTACAAAAAAAAAATCATAATGACAATGACAAAATGACAGTATGATAAATTTATGGACTCATTTACGTTCTATATTTTCTGCTTCCAAACTGCTTCTTCACATTTTTCTTTTTTTTTTTTTTTCTTTTCTTTTTTTTTACAGTTTTACAGTTTATTTCCATTTTTAAATGCTCCAGCCATTAAATTAGAATGAAGTCATAGGTTTAAAATATAATTCATACAATTTTTAAAGTAACATGTACAATAATATGCTTAGAAATAAAAAACTGGAACATTTGGAATAGAAAGGTAAAAAATACATTTGAGAAAGTTCATAGTTCATATTAGGATGTGCTTAAAAAACAATAGAAATTAATTTGAAATGTCCAATTCTAATATATTATCTCACAATGAGATCCGATTTCATGATCACCTTTCTAGTTCTATTAAATTCTTATTTCATACCAATTTATAAGATTAGTTCAGATGTGAGAAGCTAAAATTAGTGTTTTAAAGTCTCATAAAAAATAAGAGACTGTGAGCGACTCATTAAATTAGATGCTGACTCATAATTATACTACAGAGGATCCTATTTTTACATCCTCTTTATGTTGTTGTTATAGAAATAACCTCCACCAAGGAGGTTATGTTTTCATTGCTGTTAATATATTTATGTATTTATTCTTCAGTCTGTTCATAGAAAAACTCTAAGATCTAAATGTGGATGAAATTTTTATTTTGAAACAGCGTGAGAAGCATTTGGTTGGATTTTTGGAGCGATCCAGAAAATTTAGAAAATTGGAATTTGTTTTTTTTCATAAAAAAATGTGGTAAAGGTATATTTTCATTGTCAAGAAATCCTATAAAGTTGCTAAAATAAATATAGGACCATTGGTTGTGTAAATCCTATTAAGGAGAAATGAGCTTCTATCTATTTTTGTTTTTTCTTCTGTCGTTTTTGCTTTAGTACATCTTCACACCTGCCTCTCATCAGCAATCAGCTCACCTGTTCATGTTCAGTTATCAAGCTCCCCATTACATTTACTTCTGGTTTTCTCTTACAAATTTTCAGATCTCTCTATTTATCACTTTTTTCTGAAACCTTGTTTGACTTTTTGTTGTTGCCTCTAATATTGTATGTGATCAGTTTTTTATTTTGGTCATTTTAGATAATAAAAACTTGTATTTATAAAAAATCCATGTCAAATTTCAGAAAAAGAGTTAATTAGGTTGGAAAAAAGCAAAAACATGTGAACCAAACACAAAATGTGTTTGGTTTTCATCAAATATTTTGTGAAGGAGTTGTTAAAATAAGTTATTTTTTTTGCGCAGTGAAAGATGTTTGTTAACTGTTTTACCTGTGATTCATTGTGAGCTTTACATCGTTGCCTCTGATGTGTTCATATAGTTCAAATATTATTTTTGTGATGTTTGCTTTTTCTCTTGTCACTTTTAATATAGGCCTACTTGCCAAGTTTTTTAGGGGGAGTCAAAACTGTCTGCTGTCCATTCAGCTGTTTTTCACTGCTGTGCTTGTATTTGTTTCTAAAGTGTTTCAAATCATAAAAGTTTTCAAATAGGTTGTCAGAACATTTATAAAGTAAAACACCAGGAGCAGAAAAGTCTGGACTGAAGGAAGTTTTTAGATCAAGTCTGCACATCTGTTCTTACCAAAGTGCTTAGGTTTTTTTGAACTGTCTGTTTCCACTCAGTTGTTTTTCCTCTCTGATGCTCTCTCTCTCTCTCTCTCTCTCTCTCTCCTTTTTACTCATTTTCCTCTTCAACTATCACCATCTCTCTTTTTCTGTCTGACTGCTCCCTCTATTTCCCATCTGCCCTTGTTCCCCAACAAGTGTCTTATATTTCCAATGATGATTTAGCTCATAAATCTTGATAAAGCCACTGGCTGTTCCGTTTTGGTGGAACAAGAAACCCTTGCAGGAGCAGGAGGAGACTGAACATGAGGGATGGCTCTTGTTCATAAATTTGTCCTGTTTTTCAGAGTGTCATCTGGGAGGAAGCAATAATTCTGTATTCAGAGCACAATTTTTAATGGAAATCACTGGAGATATCTGGATCATTGTAGTTTCTTATTGTACCTGTGCTGAGGAAAGTTTTATCTGTATTCACCTTAATTTTTATTAATGCATTAAGCTACATCTGTTGTTGTTTTCAACCACCTCATGCATCATAATTAAATCATTTCTGAGGGAAGGATGAAAGAAAGAAGGGAGTTAAGAAACCCCACTGGTTCCCTTAAAATTATGTGTAACTATGATATGCTGAGCCTTGATTCTTCCTTCACACCAACATCCGGTACAGAGCTGCATTTAATAATCCAAATTTTAAAACTGTATTTCACTTCAACTACATTATATTGCTATTTAATGGCATGCCATTCAGGAAAATATTTGTAGAATATGTAAATGGAAAATGTATAATATTACATGGAAGGAAAATCATCAGCGTCAGCTGGTTTTAATCAAATTAACAACAGGGGCAACAATTAGATGGACATTGGTTGGATGGATGAACATTGTCATTGTTTTTACTCCTAATCTTTTTTGACTTCTTTTCAGTAGTTTCATGTTAGCGTCAGTGTCTTGATGACACGAGACCTGGACCATGTAGCGGCTGCACAGGCAGTCCAACTCCAGGATAGAAAATCAATACAGACCATTGGCAGAAGATTTGCTGTGTCTCCCAGCACAGTCTCAAGACTCTGGAGGAGAGTCCAGGGGACAGGCAGTCACGCTGGTCTGTTGAAGGTTTAAAACCCATCAGTAGAACTGGTATCTGTTCCTTTGTGCAAGAAGAAAGGGCTGCCAGAGTCCTATAAAGTGACCTAAGGTGGGCCTCTGATGTGAATGTCTCTGACAAAACCATTAGAAACAGACTTCATGAGGGTGACCTAAGGGCCCATTCCCCCCTTGTGGGCTCTAACACTGACTGGCACCGTGGAGCTTGACTGGCAGTTTTCAGAGAACACTAGAATTGGGAGGTTCAGTACTGGGACCATGTGCTTTTCACAGATGAGAGTGTATAACAAACATAAGAGAAGCTGTGGAGAACACTGTCTGCAGCGTTGTGTTGGTCTGAGGAGGCAAATCCATGGAGGGATGCACAGACCTGTACAGAATAAAAGATGGGACTTTGATGCAGTGGCTCCTGAGTTCCTCCTGGTGCAGGATAATGCAGGCAGTTCCTTCAGTTTGACTTAACTGATATCATTAACCGGCGTCCACGTCTGACCTGAATCCAAAAGAACCCCCATAAGACATCATGTTTAGATCCATCTGCCACCCGGTTGCACTGTGATGTCCTGGTCAGGATCTGGAAGAAGATACACCACAATGACATCGTCTCATAAAGAGAGTAACCAAAGTTGTCCAGCACCACTCGTGCAGGAGCTGTACAACATTTAAACAAATTCAACTGGCAAAATCAGTTCTACAGTTTAAATTTCTAGTTTTACTTTTTTATCTGCCACGATTTATAGCGTTACTTTATCTGTTGAGCAGTTTTCATGTAGTGTTTATTGTTTTAACCAATTCATTCAAAATTTAAAAACTGATTGGCAAACTGTATCTCTAACTAATCAAGTGTTTTATTTAGCTAATGAGAAATAAGAAATACATCAAAAAACATTTGAAAGTTTTTAGTTGATCTTTTTCACACAATCTCTGGGATCAAATTGACATCATACAGATTACAAATCATTAAATTCTGTGTTTAATTTGAATAAGAGAGAATCCCCCCCTCCCCATCTAAATAAATAAATAAATAAATAAATAAATAAATAAATAAATAAATAAATAAATAAATAAATAAATAAATAAATAAGATCAGAAAATAAAGATAAAACCAACCTAATGATCTTCTTTGTTAGTTGAAATGGAAAAGCCATAAATCCCACAAAGATGCAAATATTTGTGCAGGAACTCATGCAGATGTAACCTCCTCCCCGTGGCGAGGATGATGTCACCATGCAGGTGCAGAGGAGAGGGATTAACCACTAATGAATACTTGTCACTCCCTTTAACATCTCTAATTGGTCCTCTTCGTTACAAAGCAGCTTTGGCATTTCATGGCTGTGCCTCCACTAAATCACAGCTCTGACGTGTTGATGTCTCTGTAATCATGGACAATATCTTGCCCTCTGATCTGAGATCTTTTGGGATGGTATTAATGCCAGTGTATAGGCCACAGGCAGGAGAAAAAAAGAGAAACACTCAGGCTTTGATGTACAGCACGCTCGACAGAGAGCGTAAACATGGGTTTGGCAGCCATTACAGCATTTCCTCCTCTGAAAAATGTTTCAAGGTGTGGAAATGTTTGTCTTTGCAAGGTTCCAGTCTCTTGGTGAGGTGATGAATCATCCTTTCAGGTGTTTTCTGACTTTTATGAGAAGTTTTGTTGAGCTCTGAACTCCATCTCAAGCTTTTTCAGGTAGAAACCTTTTGGCTGTTTCAGTAGCAAAAACATTTCTCCCTAATTATTGAAAATCTTTCAAAAAATATTTTAATACCTAATGAAGATCAGGATTTTATAACACATTTTAATAACATCGTTTATTACATAATACCCTACAGTTGTCACACTGGTCATGGTGTCTGTCCTGGAAGGATTTGATTGACATTGTACATGTTTATCACTGTTTACTCCACCTGCTGTAAACATCCCGGGTTCTGTAGAATGTGGGATTTCTGCCAGTGTCGTCTACAACAGGGAGGTTCCCCGCGAGTCCACGAACATTTACTATAAAAGAAAAAAAGGTTGTCTTTAAATCTATAATTTATATGTTTCACTGCTGCAGCCTTCTGACACTCCAAAGTGTTTTACACAGATTACATTAACAGGATTATAAAACATGTAAATTAAGTCTCCTACATGTAAAATCAATGTTGCTTTAATTGTTTAGTTTTGTTCTGAAAAATGATAAATGCAGAATTTGAACTTGACCCTTGAAACCAAAATCTAAGAACTGCGCACTAAAAGGCTTTAAAACTTCCTCCAAAAGAACCATAAAAAAACTACATTTTAAAACTGAATTTGAACAGTTTGTTACAAATAAACACATTTCTTTAAAATGCCAAAGATAAAAAAGACATTTAAAATAGTATTTTACAGCCAACAAGGTGATTCCCAAAGAATATTTAGCAGAAAACTTGTGATACAGTGGTTGATGAACTTTAGGTTAAATAATATGTTTCAGGTCTTTTCAGGATTTTTTCCTGTTCTTGAAAGTCAAAACTTTAAAAAAATAATAATAGTTATTTTTTAATCGTGATAATTTGTTTTTTTTTCCCTCAAATTGAATTTAAAGCACAATCTGTTGTTGTGTTTAGCCACTTGAAGTGAACAGATAATTAACATAGCAACCAAAATCCAAAGAGAAACTTTGACTCTCAGAAAACCTGAAGAACTTCTCATCTTAAACTTCAAAAGAATAAAAACGTCAGGCTGCCGAAAGAAGATTTTAACAGATTTTAAACAGATAAGAAAATGTTGCTGCAGTTATATTTCGGGTTTTCTATCTGTACTTTTTTTTCCTATTAAAACATTTTTATAATAATGATGGTATAAAACATTCAAATTAATAAGACATTTTTATTCAAACAGAATATTTTACAAGTCTAATTACAAGTCTGAAAGGAGCCTCATTTACAGTGGGGCAAAAAAGTATTTAGTCAGCCACCAATTGTGTAAGTTCTCCCACTTAAAAAGATCAGAGAGGCCTGTAATTTTCATCATAGGTATACCTCAACTATGAGAGACAAAATGAGGAAAAAAAATCCAGAAAATCACATTGTCTGATTTTTAAAGAATTTATTTGCAAATTATGGTGGAAAATAAGTATTTGGTCAATAACAAAAGTTAATCTCAATACTTTGTTATATAGCCTTTGTTGGCAATGACAGAGGTCAAACGTTTTCTGTAAGTCTTCACAAGGTTTTCACACACTGTTGCTGGTATTTTGGCCCATTCCTCCATGCAGATCTCCTCTAGAGCAGTGATGTTTTGGGGCTGACGCTGGGCAACACGGACTTTCAACTCCCTCCAGAGATTTTCTATGGGGTTGAGATCTGGAGACTGGCTAGGCCACTCCAGGACCTTGAAATGCTTCTTACGAAGCCACTCCTTCGTTGCCCGGGCGGTGTGTTTGGGATCATTGTCATGCTGAAAGACCCAGCCACGTCTCATTTTCAATGCCCTTGCTGATGGAAGGAGGTTTTCACTCAAAATCTTACGATACATGGCCCCATTCATTCTTTCCTTTACACGGATCAGTCGTCCTGGTCCCCTTGCAGAAAAACAGCCCCAAAGCATGATGTTTCCACCCCCATGCTTTACAGTAGGTATGGTGTTCTTTGGATCCAACTCAGCATTCTTTCCCCTCCAAACACGACAAGTTGAGTTTCTACCAAAAAGTTCTATTTTGGTTTCATCTGACCATATGATGTTCTCCCAATCCTCTTCTGGATCATCCAAATGCTCTCTAGCAAACCGCAGACGGGCCTGGACGTGTCCTGGCTTCAGCAGGGGGACACGTCTGGCACTGCAGGATTTGAGTCCCTGGCGGCGTAGTGTGTTACTGATGGTAGCCTTTGTTACTTTGGTCCCAGCTCTCTGCAGGTCATTCACTAGGTCCCTCCGTGTGGTTCTGGGATTTTTGCTCACCGTTCTTGTGATCATTTTGACCCCATGGGGTGAGATCTTGCATGGAGCCCCAGATCGAGGGAGATTATCAGTGGTCTTGTATGTCTTCCATTTTCTAATAATTGCTCCCACAGTTGATTTCTTCACACCAAGCTGCTTACCTATTGCAGATTCAGTCTTCCCAGCCTGGTGAAGGTCTACAATTGTGTTTCTGGTGTCCTTTGACAGCTCTTTGGTCTTGGCCATAGTGGAGTTTGGAGCGTGACTGTTTGAGGTTGTGGACAGGTGTCTTTTATACTGATAACGAGTTCACACAGGTGCCATTAATACAGGTAACGAGTGGAGGACCGAGGAGCCTCTTAAAGAAGTTACAGGTCTGTGAAAGCCAGAAATCTTACTTGTTTGTAGGTGACCAAATACTTATTTTCCACCATAATTTGCAAATAAATTCTTTAAAAATCAGACAATGTGATTTTCTGGATTTTTTTTCCTCATTTTGTCTCTCATAGTTGAGGTATACCTATGATGAAAATTACAGGCCTCTCTGATCTTTTTAAGTGGGAGAACTTACACAATTGGTGGCTGACTAAATACTTTTTTGCCCCACTGTATCTCAGAGAAATTCTTAATGTTAACGGCTGTAACATTATTCTGAAAGCAAATTGGTTTAACTAAAATATTTTTAAAGAAAATAACTTCTAATTGGTTAAAATGACTAAAAGAAAGTCTCTAAATTATCTAGTTGAAGCTTTTTTCCTCAAGAAAAGCTTCAACTCAGAGCTATTCAGGTTAAGCATATTTTAGAGGTCAGAAGTAAACCAGTGTTGCTTCAGGAACTAAAAACAGACAGGTGTTGTATAAAAGACACTTAACTGGGTTTATAATTGAAAAACGACGTTTTTAATTTTCTGCAAATGCACAGTCCAAAAGCCCTGGAGTCCTTTTAGTTTTCTCTTTACTGCCATTAATTTAACTTAGTTTGTTTCCTTTGATTAAAGGTGTTACTCATGTGCTGATTTACTTATTTTCTTTGTTTAAAAACATGCAGAGTTTGCAGAGTCTTGCTTTCCTCCCCTTCCTTCCGAACACACAGTGATATCAAGGTGAATTTTTCTACCAGATTATGCATTTTTCATTTCCCGTCCAATGCTGTTTTTATTAGGAGATAAATTATAGACAGCTCTCTCTGGGGGGAAAAAAGAGCATATTAATTGAGCTGTTGCATAATTGCATCTGGGATTTAGACAAACCCTCCTGTCCAATTTGCTTACAATTCCCTGCAAAGCCCCCAGCCTCCTCCTAATCTACAAACAAAGTAAGACTCTGGATTTATGTCAGTATTAATGACACAGGAGAAATGGAGCAACACTCCAACACTTCAGCTCTTTAATCCATTTTCTTGTTTCTTTCCAATCACTTGGAGCATGCTTGAAACCTCTCTTTGTTTTTTGATGGTGTTTTCTTCCTACTGACCCCAAAAATGAGGATCACACACTCAAGTATACAGTCACACACACACACACCTCCTTCTGCACATTTACGTAATGGATTTTTGACATAACACTGTTTTTTTATTATTTACATTGTATTACAACAGACTGGTCCACCTTCAGAGAAGTCACATGATAATGAGTAAGTATTTCCACTGCACAGCTACATGACTGTCCTAGTACTTTTATGCATGTGTGTGTGTTTGGGGGGTGGGTTGTACCTTTCTGTGTTACACAACAAGAACACCTGTATAGTTATACATCAGTGGCATTAACGGATTTATTTATTTTGTTTGTTTTCTGCTTTAATTTCCATTGACAGATAACATTATAATATTTATTTCATCTAAAAACTAAATCAACCAAACACATATTTTGTTCTACAACTGCATGTGCATTGCAACTCTCTGTTTCCCTTCTTCATCACTGTTTCTTTCTTTTTTCTTTGTGTGGAAGCAGTTATTTAATTCCTTTTATTTGTGTGTTTGTGCGGTACGTTCTAGAAGGAATCAGGCCTTTTAGAAGCATCCAAGCACAAAAGTAATTTGAGAGATGACCTTTGGGATGTTTCAGCTCAATTAAACCCAAGTCTGATGTTAGCGTTTGTGAGAGACGGAGGATTAAATGTGATATGGATCATAACACACCAAAAGTTGTGATGCGAATCAGCTGAATGAAGAACATGTTTCAGTTCAGCGAGTCAGAAGATTCAGACAAAAAAAAAAAAATTGTATTAGTATTGCTGACATACCAGTGTGAAGCTCAGCTTTTTTAAAAAATAGAGTTTTATACAGAAAAAGATGATTTTATCCTAAATAAATCAGGTGACTGACTCCATGAATCTTAGCTGCCATAAAACCAACAACAGTTGGACAAGATGGTGACGTTCTAACAAACAGCAACAGAAAAATCAGCTTGTGTTGAATCTCTTTACGTTTGAGCTTGGATTTGGCTAAAACGGCTGACAGATTGTTGCTCGACTCACCCCAGAATTAGTCAGCCTTTTCTACACACACACACACACACACTTATACACACACACACACTTGTGCCCAACAGAATGAACAAATATTGCACAGCATCCCGAGGGCCGCTTCATGTCATTTTGTGTATTCATAGCTTCCCATCTATTTGCTCTCGAGGATGAAAAAGAAGAAAATAGTTCAATCTGTTTACTGACACAGTCTGACACACAGCAGTTTACAATGTTTAAATCTTCCAGCAGCTTATTCACATTTTTTTACATGATTTTTTTTTTTTTTGTTCATTCCTCTTGCTGTTATTAGGAAAAAAAAAGAAAAAGAAAAAAGTAGCACTTCTAAGGACCAGAGTTTGAGACTATCACATACAGTATAGGCAGCATAGAAGTTGAATAATCTATCATACAGCAGGTCACTTGAATAAAAGAGAGAAAGAGAGAGAAGTCTGTGATTGTCAGTCCCTTCTGAGGTTTCCAGTCGCACAGCAGATGTTACTTTATTTTCCTTTTTATTATCTTTGTTTTACTGGTATGTGGAGACAAGCTGATCTTCATAACAAGCATCCCTCTTTCAGACTTTTACCACAAACGTCACCCATATCCACTTTGTCACAGTTCATCATTGAAATAATATAGAAAAAGACAGCAGGTACGTACACAGACAGAGCTCTTAGCTGAGAAGCTGCTTCAATGTACGCTACTCGTTTTGACATCAGAGGAGTTCATATGCACTGAAAGAATTTCTCACAGTTTTTTCCAGCACGATCCCCTCACACACCCTCTGTTATTGCACAGAGATATCATGTGGCAAGTTTAGCGAAAAGTGTTTTTTTTTTTTCTTTCGAGTGTGTCGGATGTTCACTCAGTGCAAGCTCTACGTCACCGTACAGCAGGGACGGATTTTGAGGACCTCGTTAGCACGTATACTGTCAATGCCGCAGCCACGATTCTTGCGCTTACACGCTGACAGGTGACGATATTTTTGCAATATGTCAAAATCAAGTGACAGACTGGTGAGAGATCCATCCCTGCTGTAGAGAACAGTGTCCAGACGGACAGGCTCGGTGGTTTTTAAGAGGGAGCATGACATAAAAACACATTTACACCCAAAAATTATCTTACACATTTGCAAAAACAAACTTTAGTTGCTGCAAAAAAGGCAACCTTAAATATAGAAAGAAATGTACAAAAATGCTTCTTAATTTATTATTAATAATAATAATAATAATAATAATAATAATAATAACAATAATAATGATACAAACATCAATACCATCAAGTGCTGTTGTTAAAGAACCAGAATGAGTTATTATTGTTCCAAATTGATTTTCTACATCTAATTAAAATGGCTGTTAGTGAAAGTTACAGTAAAATATGCACCAGCAAAATGCAAATAAAAAAAGAACAAACATTAAATGTGCTTTTCTTGCATGCATGTGAGCTGTATGTACAGTGGGAGCTGTGAGGGAATGGAGTGGTTTTCAGTAACAGGAGCGTGTGTTAAAATCCTTTTCATTGTGTGTGTGTGTGTGTGTGTGTGTGAGCTGTTGCTGGACTGCCGGTAAAATGTTTGTAGTGTGTGTGTGTGTGTTCTGTATGTGGTTGAGGGCAGCTGGAGGAATGTGATGGGAGTGTAAAGTTGAGGCTTGCAGAACATCTGCTGGCCACATTAATGATGGAAGTTGTCCCGGAGGACCTTCTCACCTCTCTTCCTTCCTTATTCTTCCATCTTCTCCATCAACTTGCTCCTTGTTTTTTTTTCTCTCTCTCATCTTTTACCATTGTTTTCATTCTGTACTCTTCCTCCCTGTGTTATTACCTCTGCCTGTATTCCTCCCCATCACTGCTCCTTCGCTTTGTTTTTTCTCCTTCACCTCTCCTGTCCTTTCTATCCCTCCATCTTTTCTTCTCAGCCATAAAACAATAAGTCTTGAATGTCTGTGAGGAGACTGTGCTAATGGAGCCCATTAGGCTGTAATGAAATATACATTACACCATTACAGAGGACGGGGCCCGGCTAAAGCACTGCACCGCTCAAATAATAAAACATGTACAATTCAATTTCCTTCTCGGCCCGTTTTGAGTGTCTTTCAGTGAGTGGGAGGGTGTGTGTGTGTGTGTGAAGATGGAGGGATGACGGAATAATGTATACAATGTGTGTGTGTTTTCTCGTGTTCTTCTAAAGCAGATGTGGTTTTCCAGAACGTCTGAGTGCCGAGAGCCTTGATGATTTAATAGGGGTTGACCAAATGAACCACACCTTCTACAGCGCATCTGACCATCATCTGACCACTCAGAGCTCCCTTAGAAACCTTTACACACACCCCTCCTCCCCCCCTTCTACTTCCCCAGCAGCTACGATCTTGTGATTGTTGGACAGATGTGGACAAATGAATCAATTGACCTCCGACATGAACACTTGACATCACAAGTGAAGCATCTGTCACTTAGGAGTCAGATTGGGGGGCGGGGGAGGGGGGGTGTTAGTCATCATATTACCTTGTGCTGTATGACACTGCAGTAAAGGCCTGAGGAAAGTAAAAGGCAACAGATAACGATGGTAAAATGCAGCATGCACACATGAACAAACACTAAATCACTTAGTGCGAGATCAACTTCCTTTTTGTCACCACGGTAGTTAAGTCTCATTTGCAGCTGTGTTGTTACTAACTGTTTCTTTTTGTTGTTGTTGGTTTTTTTTTTTTTTTTTTTTTGGCTTCAGCAAAATTGGCCAACCTGAAATTATCTTTTCATCACACCTCCTAATTTAATCTGACAGGCAGGGAAGCAGATTGTGTTTACTTTTCCTCCTGTTCTGGCCGTCATTGTGTTACACTCAATCTACCCTGCGCATACCAATGTCTTAATAATCATGTGTGCAGTCTCGCTGGTTGAATGCTGACAGAAAATATTGACTTTAGCGTTCTGAGGGAGAGACTGAAAGTCAGACAGGCAGACAAACAGACAGACAGGGTGAGAGGAGGAAACACAGTGTCACTATGGCTCCACGTGTCACAGAGCCATTTGTTCTGAAATGTTTCATATTTACACGCATAAGGAAATCCTTCTCGAGCTGCACCTGCTCGAGCTTTCCAGATGTTCCATATGTGTCCTGTTGTCCGACAGGCAGCAAGGAATAAGTCACTTATATTGAATTCTTGTTAATCAGTTTTAAATTCATGTTTAAACAATTTAGCCCCAGTGAGTTTAAAGCATTTGAAGAGATGTGAGAAGCTTCTATTTCCTTCCAAAGTTAAATTCATAAATGTCTCTGCGGAGAGAAAAAGAGGAGTGGGGGTTGGACTGCACAAGGGAGAGGAAACTGGCTGCGAGGAACGAGGTGATCGGGGATGAGCTGAAGAATTGTCTGATTGCCTTGAAGAGAGCTTCACATCCTGTACAGCGGCACCTTTCAAACACACGCACACACACCTGCGTGAGCATCAAACACTTCAGTCTGAAGAGTTACAATGCCCAGTTTCTCTCACGCACACACACATGCAACTTTAAATGCAGACTTAAACGTATCCTGATGCTTCACACACACACACACATTCAAAAACTGCCTTTCATCCTGCAGCCTAATTCAGCCCAGAATATCCAGGTATACAGGTGAAGCCTTGGCCAGATTGAGAAGCAGACCATGGATTTCTTTAATGTTGAGTCTCATGTGTGGCTCTCTCTGCCAGCAGCCCAGCATCAGGTCATACACTTCTTTAGGACAGGTCCTGGGGCGCTGCAGCACCCGACCTTGAGTTATACACTCTATCACCTACAGAGAGAGAAACAGAGAGAGAGAAAAAAGCCTGAGATGTAACCTTTAATTTCAGCAGCAGTCTCGGACCGCTCGTTTTAAAATTCACAACTTTCCATGTGTGCAAAGTTCAGTGAAGATGATAAATATCTTCTCCGTAAAGCTGCGTCACCTTGCTACAGTGAAACACAGTGAAAATGTCATAGTAAATAAGTTATTTACTAAAGTCATGAAGTTATGCAGAGAAGTCATCCATATACAATTTACTGAAGCAGAGTGAGTCTCTATCATTCTGTGCATTTAGAGTTTTGAGATGCATCAAGTCTTTCATTCTAATTAATAGCTTATAGGTCTGAGAATTTAAGTCTAATGCTCCTATTTGCAAATTACCTTCATTATCAAGCTTGTTATGATTTCCTCAAACATTAAGTACACTCTGCTGTGTTCATTAATGCGAATACCACTTAATGCCCTTTAGTAAGCCCCATGAAACAGCTGTGGCTTACAAATAGCTGGATATCAAGGATTCAATCAGTTTGAAAGTTATCATTTTGGTGAGCAGTCAGCATGACACTCCTCCTCCTTCCATGATTGTTATCAGTTTGTGTGAGTAGATGGGTAATTGATATCTAAATTTGGAATATAATTCCACATTCGGTGTAGAAGATATCAGCTTGAGGTTGGCAGAGGAGTCAATTGGGAAAGAGAAGAGAATAACTAGTTGTATAGAGGAAGGGGAAATCTGATTGGGGTTAAAAGTTGATTATTGGATGAATTCAGATTCAGTCTGGTGTGGATGGAGTTCAGGGAGCTGAAAGATTTCCAGTTTACTTAGAGCCAAGTTCTTCATTGCGTTACCACGAGTGACTGAGCACAGGAAGTCCTTAAAGATGTGTATTCAGTTCTTTACTCTACCACTCTGCAGACACATTTATTTACTACCAGATTCAACACAAACCAGCTGATTTAACTTGCTGATGACACAACAGAGGTGGAACTCATGAACAATGATAATGAAACATTTAGCAGCTGATGTGTAACACTGGAGACAACGATCTGTCTCTTGATGTCAAAATAGAAAAGAGAAAAGCTGATTGTGGACTTTAGAAAAATGACTGACCCTCCTTGTATTCCACTGGACAAGAAAACACCTCATCTCATCTCATCTCATCTCATCTCATCTCATCTCATCTCATCTCATCTCATCTCATCTCATCTCATCTCATCTCATCTCATCTCATCTCATCGTAAAGTATTGAATCATTTTAAAGCAGTATTCCCAAATCCTTCAGTTTAGGATAACTAATCAGAAAACACTAATAGAATATTTCAGTATTACTGGACACACAGTCTTATACATGATTTATCATATGAATCACTTATAAGAACATGGTGTTATAATTCACCCAAAACCTTCGACACATCTTCTGTTGCATCCACTCAGCAGTAATATCAGATAACAGAATGTTTAACATATACTATCAATTATTTTCTAACCAGAACCAGCAGAAGAATGAAGGGACAGTAATGATTCATTGCTTTTGTGCACTTCTTTGGTTAAGAACAGCTTGTTTTCTGATCTGTTACAGGCACAGAGTGAAATTATAAATGACTTGCAGAGCAGATCTGCTTTAGATTTTGTGAGGTACAGAAGTGACGCTGGTCAATATTTAATTTTAGCCATGAGAAATCTGCACACAAACCCAACCAAACGTGAAGATTTAGTTTTTGATGCACTGTTGCGTGTAACATCTTTTTTTCCTTCTTACTTGCCTTCAGAAATAAAGCTTTCATTTCCGTTGCTTTGTACTTTGTACCCTTTTTCCCCTCCACAAGCCTGATCACATGATGTTCTGACTGTGCTTAGAACTGAACACAATGTAATTTGAAATATAGAGAAACTGTTTTGTACCTCATTATTGGAAAGCTGGTACCAAGGCTGTTTCCCATATGTGAAGATCTCCCAGAGGACCACTCCTAGACTCCACACGTCACTTTCTGTTGTGAACTTCCTGTACATGATGCTTTCAGGGGGCATCCAGCGGATGGGCAGCATGGTGTGACCTCCGACCTTTAAATGCAGACACACATAAAGGAACAATGAATTCCCTTTAAAGTACAGTGAAGAGATGAATGAGGGAAGGTTTCTATAAATTTGAGACACGTTCTGTTCTGCTCTTCAGCTTCATGCATTTAGTTTCTTTAAGGTCCACCTTTTCCTATTTCTCCCACTGTCAGGAACGTCAATCCATTTTAAAGTACTGCTGCAAACATTTTACCTCACCAAACTGCTGCCTGAGGCATTTCATTGAATTAGTTTTGATGGTTTGGTGCAGCAGATTGCATCATTCCAGTGACTGTAGCATGCCTCACTTTTATGACTCTGTTTATCTGAAGAAGTTTGCTTTTGCTCTAAAAGCAATTTTTTCCACAAACAAACAGACGATGTAGAATTTAATGTGTGTGCTGTTAAATTTTCATTTTGAAAACATTTAGAATTAACAGATAATAATGAAAAATTGAATGTGTCAACCAAGACTGCAAAACACTTGAAGTCATGTGTTTGTGTTCGAAAGTAAATGGTTTTCGTTTGGCCTGTGCGCGTTGTTTGTTGACTATGTGAGTGGAATTTAATCAGTGGATAATTGTTCAATTAAAACTTAAATTATATTTAGGAAAAGTCATTTACAGAGATTCATAGAAAGCTGAAATAATATTCTGCTTTAACAGAAGCTCTCAGAGTGACAGCTGGTTATTTCCTCACGCTCTAACCTGAACTCAGACAGTTCAGCGTGTTAAACATTTCAGTCAGACTCACTATATCATGCAGTGGCTTAATACTGAAGCAAATTATTGTTCACCACAAAAATTGCAGGGGAACATTTAAGTTTTCAATTCTCAGTTTCCCTCAGTTAGAAAAAAAAAAGAATCAGATTTATTGATTTATCTTTTGAGGTTGGAAGATAAAACACAATCCATGTTGCCACATGAGATTTCCACAAAACAATACTGTCAGGTTGTTATGTGTTTTACATGCCTTTTTATAAAACATAAAAAAAAACCTATTCATTTGCATCAAGCTCAGAAAGGGAGGACAGAATACAACCAACCAAAAAGAGCTCAAACATCTACCTGATCTTTGTCACGTGTTTTCAAACCACAAAGTAGAACCAGGAGCACAGGCGCATTAATCGCTCTGCTGATTGGGATCTGCATGGCTGAAAGTTAATCTGCCCTCAGTTTGGACAAATTAAAGCAGGTCTTGATAACACAGTCTGATACATTCTGACCTGCTTTTTAAATGGGAAACGGCAAAATGAGTGATAAACAGGAGAAAAGGACAAAAAAAACATGGAGTTCATTCGACTTTAACAAAAACTAAAAGTCTACAACCACTTCAAAATATCTGAACAATCTCTTTAAGCCTTCTGTTGTTAATAAAATGCATTACTAAATTTAATTGACTCGTTTGATTGTACAGTTGTGTGAAAAAGTGTTTCCCTTTACAACATGCCATTTTCAAATGATTTATTAAGTGACTCCAAAACATTTATTTGTTTGTTTGTTGTTTAGAGGTGGAGTTGTTTGTGTATGCTTGAGCTTAAGGTCACAAACTGATGGCCAGACATTCTCCCAGATGTTCTGGTTGAGAGCAGAATTCAAGGTTCCATCAACAGGTTGTCTCAGTCCTGAAGCAGCAAAGAAGCTCCAGACCATCATACTACCACCACCATGTTTGACTGTTAGGATGATGTTCTTTTTCTGAACTGCAGTGTTAGTTTGACATCATACAGGTAAGTAATGGGACATAAACCACTTAGAAGTTCCACTTTTGTCTTGTCAGTCCACAGTCTTGTGGATCATCACAATGTTTTCTGACAAATATGAGACAGATCTTCGTTTCCTATTTGACCAGTGGTAGTTTTTGTCTTACAAATCTCAAATGGATGGGATTTTGTCCAGCCTCTTATTGTTGAACCTAACTGAGAGCTTTAGATGATGTTCTAGGTCCACACTGCTCCATGTTTTCTACAGTTTTGGCTCTGACTGTGGTTCAAAGCCTCAGAAGTGACTTTGAAATCCTTTTGAAACTGGTAAACAACTTTGTTTCTTCTCTGTTCTTAAAGAGGGCGCAATTACTTTTTAACACAGGGTTAGATTGTTTTGGACAGCTTTTTTCCATTAATATTAAATTATAAATTAAAACTGCATTTTGAGTCTCTTTGTCTGATATTAAAATTTGACATCAAACAAAAACAGAAGCAATCTGTAAGTGGTCAGATACTTAACATACAGACAAACTGCAGGTTTAAACCATAAATATTTCTGCTGTACAGTTTTATAGACACCAAGCATTTTTTGTGATGATCATAATCATCTCACCTAAGCAGATGCAAAGTGTTGCATGATGTGCACAACATCATTAACGCCTCAGCCATAAAATTGTTTGGGAAACGAATCCTATTTTTATTTACAGAAATGATTGTTTATTCCAGTTATTACCCACAAAACAAACAAGTTAGACTTTCTTTTAAATTCAAAGCAAAGCCAAATGAAATATAATCTCCGTTCCCAACCTGGACCCTTCCTCTCCTAATTCTGTGTGCTGATATTATCTGTCACCCTGCACCTCCCCTCTCCTCTTCTTCCCCCATCAAACATGAATTTACCAACTGTTTGAACTCTATTGCACAACACAAAAAGCTCAATCCCTTTTCTTAGCTTTATGCCTGTTATTAATGGCCCGACACTCACACTTTTCCTGTTTTCTATGTTACCCAGTAGGTTATTTAATGTAGTCATAAAAAGTGAGTGGTCACACAGATAACCATCAGGTTCACTTTTACATTCTAGGAAATATATCAGCTTCCACTGCTGCAGGTTTTACGCTTCATAACCAGAACCAGGTTGTTGTGCCTGTGATACAATCTCTTCCTTTCACTTGCCAATTTATTAGTTTTATTACTTTCACTCACACATTAGAAACATTTTAATTTGGATTAACAGAAAGTGTTAAAAAGTGAATTATTTGGATCATATTAAACTTTTATATTACATTGTAATGTATACTCTATGTAAACTTTTGTTTAATTTTCAAACACATTAGTTACTGATTCTGAAATATTTGTTTTATGTTTTGATTAAAATACAATCAATAATATATTTTTAAGAAATCAGTGCTTGATTTAATTTGTGTTAACCTGGTTTGTAGTTGCTTTTTGATGGTTAAATGATCGTATTCTGCTCTTGATAGATTTTTTTCAGCTCACTGATGCATCTGAACCTGCTTGCATCCATTAGTCTCTTTGTTTTATTCATCATGGATGATCATTTCCCCTGATGGTCTGAAATATTAATATTGGGGTTTCGAACTGCTGAGCTACATCTTTTTTTTTCTGCTTGTTAAGTGTACATACGTATGTGTGTTTGTATATTCCAGTGTAGTTTTTATTCTCTTTATAAAAACAGTAACAGCTGAAATAGAGAAAACAGGGTGAAAAACCAATAAAGCAGGAAAGAAGCTGCAGATTAAACATTTTAGTCATTGAGGAGGAGGTTGAATCAAATATTAAGAAAGTTGTTTCCACTTCAACCAAACAGTCACAAACACACCTCATTGCACCTCTTTTCATCAGAATCACTGTTTTCTATCATCTCTTGGTTTTGTTGGTTTTTTTCTTTGCCTCCTTTGCTGCTCTCTCATCTTTTTCTCTCCTCGTCATCTTCCTTCAGTATTTCTCAGCCCACCTGGCTGCTTCTTGACCTCAGTGTCTCATAAATATGCATAAAACCCACCAGACCTCTGTCTGCTGTTTCAGGAAACCCAAAAAACACAAGAAAGATAAAGCAGAGGATTGGTTGTAAGCTCTGATTTTTAACTTCCTGGAGGCTATGGTATCTATGGCAACAGCCCTAGTTAAAGCGTTATGGGATGTGATGTGGGAGGGTCTTAAATGGCTGATCCCACCCACTCTTTGTGGTACAGAAAATTGTACCTTAATCATCCTCTCTGTTGCTATGGAAACAAAAAATTATAGCTATGAATGCTTGCTTTTGCAGTACTGATGGAAAGTTATCAGACCTTAGAATATAACCAACAAACAAACTGACAGAACCAATCACATCCCGAGCTTTCTGTGTAAAGATGACACAGCCTCACAGATGAATAATCACCCGGAGCTGAATTCCACCTGTCGAGTCTTTAATGGTAGAGTGGCCAAACAGAAGCCATTCAGCTGGCTGAACCACCAGCCTGTTGCAAATCTATCTGAAAGCACCTGAATCCCAGACCACAGGATCAAAACAATCTGTTCAGAAGAAACTGAAATGCTACTATTTGTTCGAAATTCCCCAAAGTGTTTGCAGAGGCTATTAGGCACGGAGCAGCGCCTTACTGCTACAATCCCCAAAACCTAAACTAGTGACAGCAGCATCATTCTGCAGTTCAACAGTTTTATAGTCAGAATAGTCAAAATCTTCACCAGCAGTCATGAAATTTCAGACTGAGTGTTGTATTTAAAAGAACAACTTCAACCCAAAGCAGAAATCAGTAAAATATAAACATGGCTTTAGGATTTTTTTTTAAGGTCTGGAATGATTAAAAGCTTAAGTCTGATACTGAACATACTGTGTTTTTTGAAAATGACTCTCCCCCTACAAATTAAATATTTTAGCCAAACACACGTTAGGTGTGTTGAACTCAGCACATCAACCTGAAGAGGTTTCTGTTGCCAAACGGGCTGAATACTAAATGGGATACCACATTTTTTAAACCACAAATTAACAAATAAAATATCTGATTCTGTTTTGCCAATCTGGAAAACAATGTGCAGAGTTCAAAAGCCACTAACTCTCATAGGTGAGCGTTTTTCCCATGAGCATCAGTGGAGACTCATCTCTACGTTCTTCAACAGATTTATTTTTACAGTGTAGAATAGATATAATACATCATTAACTGTCCTTCATCCTCCACTTTGAGCCATACAATTACTTTAAAAGATATTTATAAATGTGCCAGCGAGTGTTAAGTGTTCACCCTCCACAGCTCAAGCGGAGCCCCGCCCTCTCTCCCACACATTGAAAATCTTTTGGTGAGCCTCTAAAATACTTTAAGGTTTGATTCAAAGTTTCCTGTCTGTCTTGTGAAGCGCCTGTCAGGCTCTCATTGTGTAACAAGGGATTCAATGACGTCACTCAACCCCCTTAAATCCATCGCCTCTGCTTCTATTTCCACACGCATGTGAGCGCAGAGAGGTGGGGGGTGAGCTCCAATTCCTCTATGACTCATCTTTGCTCCCGTCTGACGCAAGAGCGTGACTGGGTCCCTACACTCACACACCTTCCCACACACACCTCTCTCTGTCTGAGGTGCTGAAACATGGCCACCATCCTGTGTTTTCTCTGCCGTCTGAGTATTTATTGTGTCATTTCTTGCTGCCTCTGATAGAGATACTGTGGTTTTGTTAACCTGCATCACCTGTGTTGTTTCTCACTGATTATTTTGTAGAAAATCTTACAGCCTGTCGAGCCTCCACAGCTCTCCTGTCCTTCCTCTGCACATGTTCCTTTATCGCTGTTTTTTTTTTTTTTGTATATATATTTTTTCATCTCTTCTCACTGTCTGACATTCTATTTCTTCCCCTCCCGCTTTCCTCCTCTCATCTTTTTGCCACCACATGCCTCCATTTCTCCGCTTCTCCCTCTCTTTCTCCAGACCTCCTCGGCATACTAAACAGAAGTTTGCTGATTACTTTTCTTCTCCCCAAAAAAAATGCTGGATTCAACTCTGAGGCTCACCGCCGCTACCTTCAGCCATTAGCCGTTGCCATGACTACAGTCTCAGCACTTGGCATTATTGAGGAGGGGTGAAAGGAGGGAGGAGGTGGAGAAGGAGCAAGGAGGTTTCTGTGTTTTATCACACAAAGACTGTACAGATGAACGCCACTGGGAAACTAGGAGATGCACCAACAAGCAAACTAAACGTTTCTAAATTTAACCACAAAATTTTAGCTACAAGCTTTGGCTAGTTTTATCTTCTTTTTAACACAGCAGATTTAAAATACTGTACTACCTATTGAAAAATAAACCTGTGTGCATTTCTGCAGAATTATTTCCATTTAACTTAGAGTATTTTCATTCTTTTCATTTTGTGCATAACAACAAATAAAAACAAAACTCATAAAGTTGAATGACAAACTGGTGGAAAATAAATATTCCCACAAAACTACTTTTTTTTAGAGTTAGGGTCTCACATCCACCAGAAAATACAAGCTTTTTCCTACTTAATTAAGACGATAATGGAACAGCTAGCTTTGGTTTTGTATAACTCACTCTCCAGCTTATTGTTATTATCATTACTAATCTAATCTAATAATTGTTATTCATTTAGTTGTTCTGCGTATGTTCTCTGCACATTCATTCACCAGCATCAGCAAAAATACAACAATGGAGGTACAGTAGATGCATAACTTACTGAACTGTGAACAGATTGTTTCTGCTCATTTAAAACATGATATAAATATTTCCACTTCATGCAATAAAAAACTGCTTTTACATCAAACGCAATTTGTTTTGCGAGTGGATGTACTGAGATTTACAGCTGTTGCATCTTTCAGAGATTATTGTCTTTCTGAACATCGTTGCTAAAGTCATTATTTATTCCAAATAGAGATTTTTCTTGTCACTGACTGACTGCCGCTCCCTCATCTCCTCCTCCTCCCGCCTCCTTTGAGTTATCTGTCACTGTCAGTCATGTAAGTGTGTCACAGTGGATAAGAAAGAGGGCTGGAAAAATGGACAGTCACCATCAATAAGTCAATACAGTTTATTAGGACTTGGTCCTTTGGAAAAGGGACAGATTGCTCTCTCTCAAGCTCAGTCCCATAAGTCTGTTTTTTAAATGTAAAGATGCTAAATAACATCCCAGCAAGTTATAAAAAGTTGAGTAATTTATGTTAAAGAAACTCAGACATTAAAGAATCTTACAAATTATTTTTGTTAGCTGGCTAAATTTTAAAATCATCTCAGCAGGATTCAGAGATTGTCAATTCTAGTTACTTTTTAAACATAGTTATTTTTTTCATATGGTAAATCTAGAACAATGATTTTAAAATGAAAAGAAATAAAATGAGCAAACAAACAAAGTAAAAAAAACATGTCTTATTCCTCAGCCATCCATTTGTTAAATTACATTTCTTCACTGACGTTTTACTGCCGAGTCTTTGACTTTTGCCACAAATGGAAGGTGTGTTCAGTTTGAAAGATGGAGGAGAAAATCATTAACATGCAGTTTTACAATGACTGATTTGTAAAAAAGGAGAACCACTTAGTGCTTTTTAAGAAATAAAAATGGTTGTGAACACTTTATTAGCAAGTCTTATGCTCCTAAATCCTGATGTAATGTTTAATACAACTCAGTATGACGATGGATGGGTGAATGTACCTTGTAGTGTAAAAGTGCTTTGAGTGGACAGTAAGACTAGAAAAGTGCTAAACATATATATATATATATATATATATATATATATATATATATAAATTCCAACATCCACCATTGCAGAGATTTATGGTGATTAATGGATATTGAGTGAAAAAAAAATCTCATTATTTTATCCAGTATAAATAAATAGCCCTTCTTTGTATTTGTTTAGGATTGTTTATAGTTGTTATCTGATTTAAAATCAATCCTTTACACTTTTTATATAAAACAGCATTTGATAAAACAGTATAAGACAACTCAGCACACCTTTTTGAGGGAGAATTAACTATTTTTCTTGAACTGCTACCATGATGGTTGTTATGTTTTTGTTTTGCAAGCCAGATTGATGGTAAAAAAGACACAAAAATTATTTGATGAAATGTATTAAACTTCTTCTGAGAAAAAAATACAGTTTCAAGTGGCAAATAAAATGTGTACGGATTCAAAACCCTGCTGGTATTTCCCTTTTGTTAAACTATCAGCTCTTTGCAGATACAGTTGAATTGCAGTTCCCACCATCCTGCTGCACCTCTGATGGACTCTGTTGGTCATGCAGGGACCCATGCATTAGGAAGCAGGGTGGGGAAGGTGGTAGAAGGGCCAAAAAAGATATTGACACATACACCTACCCTGTAGTAGTCAGTGCTGTAGACGTCTCTGGACATGCCAAAGTCTCCAATCTTTACCAGCAGGTTCTCACCAACCAGACAGTTCCTATAAAAACACAAGGAATAAACACTGAGCCACACCTGATCTGCTGTCATGAGCTAAATGATTCACACAAACAGAGTGTTACTGCTGTCCTATAGCCTTCAAACAAATAATTCAAGAAGAATTTAATTAATCATAAGTTAATAAGAATTAATCATCTACTTCATCATAAACAATAGATGGATTTTATTTTTATGTTTTTGACACATACAAGTTTCAGATAATGAAACAGTTTTAAAGCAGTACTGACAGACAGCCGTTGCTCGAACCGGTGTTCTGCAGAAATATGCTACCTGTTGAGATGTGCTACACACATGTGCCTTTCCACATTCTTGACTTCAATAAACAGATTTATCGTTTATTTTTGTTTCTAGATTTTTCCATAAATACATTTTACCTGTCAAATAAATTCTCCCAGGACAGGAACATTAAATATGATGTTATTTTTACTTTCTTTGCATTGTCAGAGCGACAGGCAAATGTTTGGACACACCCAGAGGACAAGGACCCAACAACGGCCGATAAGGACCCAGAGGGCTTTTATATAGAAAATATCAGGGAAGGATCATAAAAATATGTTTAAACAATTAACAGGAGACACTCGCCATAAACAAGAATACAGTATAAACTTCTAATAACATTTCATTATGAAATAAGTTGTCATTTCGTACTATGGAGGCATTTTTCTTCAGGGCAGCATAAATCATCAGAACACCACTTCCTGCTGGGACCTGAATGACGGAGGTTATTTAGTCTATTGTAAAGCCATCGGAGGCGCACTGAGTGTCTAATATGAAGCTGAACGTGTTTTTTGTATCCACTTAGACAAGTTTCAAAATTGTAGCTTAAAGTTTTAAAAGTTATTCAGTACTGCTTTAATATCTGACAAAGCTGGAAAAGAAAAACTGTCATTTTTAAATTAAAATTCAATTTACTAAGGAAAAAAAACAAGAACTTGACACTATGTGAAAAAGTAATTGCCCCCTAAACCTAATAACTGGTTGTTCTACCCTTGGCAGCAACAGCTGCAGTCAAGCGTTTGTGGTAATGAGTCTTGAAGGAATTTTGGCCACTCTTCTGTGCTGAATTGTTGTAATTCAGCCACGTTGGGTTTCTGAGCATGAACGACCTGTTTAAGTTAACTCAAATGGATTTAAGTCTGGACTTTGACTAGACAACCTAAAACCAGTTTATTTTCTTGATTATTGTCCTTCTGTACGACCAAAGTCCCCATGACTCAAGGTCATACAGGTCACATGTGTTGTGATACAGATCACCAAGTCTTTTAATGGCTATAGTTTGTCTGTAATTTTAAAGCAGAACTAAGTAAGTTTTTTCACCTCAATAAATGTTTTCTAGAGTCCCTGTGGGGGTAAACAAGGACTTGGCGGGGTGATTCGTGGGTCCCTCCCCTCCCTCCGGGGTCTGTGTCCTGAAAGCAGCACTTGCAACTTTCAGTGGATCGGACCCGACTAATCTCGCGAGAACAAACCTGCTTTACGGCACTCACACTCACGTACATAAATACAAGCATGAAGCCCTTGCCGTTGTTAGCAACGCCACCCTTAGGAGCGCAAAGATGACAATAATACTCACCTGTCGAGACATTTTCTTGGTTTTGTTTTTCTTTCTTCTTGCAAAAGCGTTCTCTGCGTGTTGTTGTTGGGGGGGGCGGCGGCGGGGTGGAGGGGGTGAGGGTGGGGGGGGTCTGCGGCGGGGGAACGTTACGACAGTGAGCTTTCACAGGGGACCAGTAGGGGGAGAGCGAGAGCAAAACTTACTTAGTTCTGCTTTAAGCTACTGTTTCTCTTTTCATGGCTGTGTTAGTCATCAAATTGACCACTTTGGTACTTGTTTAAATGTGCATTTTGTTTTGCCTGACTACATATACAAATCTCAGAAATTACAAAAAGACAGAAAATGTGTTAATTTTTATACATTTCCATGTAACTATATGAATAACGTGTTTTCAGGAAGGCTGACGGGCCTGATTGTATTACTTTAGATAAAGATGCATCATACAAGTAGTCATATAATGAGTGACTCACCTGGTGGCTAAGTCTCGGTGCACAAAGTGCTGTGAAGCCAGGTAGACCATACCAGATGCTATCTGCTGGGCAATGTGCAGCATCTGAGACTGGGTCAGCTCCACTGGTCTGGTAGTCTGGCCTTCAGCCATTAGAACTGCATCTGGACCGTGAGCCCTGAGAGGAAACACATGACACATTTTCATTTGTTCTTTGTGGCCTTGTACCAACCGTGTAATTAACTAGTAGAAAGTATCAAACTGATGTTGGAGATTCTGCTTTCATCAGCTCATTGTGTGTGTGCGTTGCCATTTTGGTGACATTTAAAACAATAAAGAGGAGAGTCATACCTGAGGAACTTGTTCAGATCCCCGTGTTTCATGTACTCGAACACCATGATCAGAGGGTCGCTCTCCACGCACACGCCGTAGAAAGTGACGATGTGTTCATGCTGCAGGTTGGTCAGCAGCTCTGCTTCACGGTGGAAATCCTTCCTGGCATTTTCACTGGCCTCTTTCAGTGTCTGCAAACACACACACACACACACACACACACACACACACACACACACGACATTTTAACAGAGCCTCAAATAAAACACTCACACGTTACGCTACATAGGCTGATGTCCACTGAGGGGAAAAAAAGTCTAATAAAAGTGAGTTACAGCTACTCAACATACACTGTGTAAAATTCCAGGCATACTGAAAGAAAAGACTGATACGGCAGCGCAGCAAAGGAAAAGGTACATCCTATTGTTACTGAGCCCATTACTGTTTACATTCATTATACTCCTTTTGTTTCCCCTTTGAAACTAATCTTCATGTGTTTTGCATGAAACAGGGAAGCTGTCACAGAGATTATTTGAGCATCTGTGACACAGAAATGAAAAAAAAAGAAATCAGTGTGTGAAAGAAACTTTGCTGGAAATGAAAGCAATATGGGTTCTGTATTCATTTCAGATCTAAAGACAGAAAATATGGAAATAATTGATAATCTTCCTACATCATATGTCAAGGATATACATAAAATTTCCACCGTGTGTGTGTGTGTGTACAAACAACACACATAGATGCTCGTATTACAAACGCAGGTCTGCAGGAAGACGTGAACGACCTACAACCTTTAATCCAAAACGCTGAGAAGCCAGAAAATGATCTTGAATGCGACTCCATCCTCCGATATGAAACCAGTCATGTCTTAGGAAACACACATTTGGTCATGTACATTATGGTCTGTAATGTGATACAGAGTAAAGATGATATAGAGGAGTAGAACAGGATGGGCGATGCAATGAAAGCCTCCAATCTCAGCTTGAAATATGATATCGGACATATGTGGGAAATGTTAGCTGACTGACTGGTTGACAGATTCTATAAAGGGTTTGAGGTGAAATTATTTGTGATTTAACCATGTAGTAATAGCTTTTTTAACAAACAGCATCTGAACTAGCAGGTTTAAAATGTGATCTATACCAAAATAATCTCCTAAAAGATAATCGTGCTCCAAAGGGAGCGCTGACACATTTAATGAAAGTAAGCCTGATTCATTAAAAAAAAAAAAAAAGAATTACGATAATTTTCTTCTCACAGAGATTGTCATTCATGTCTGTAAGGCAATAATAAATGATTAATTAAGGGTAAAAACGCATTAGCATTGAAGCATTGTTATTACGTTTTAGTGCTTATTCTTCCATTTTTATCATGATGTATTTGATCATCTATTTCTCCAGCAGATCGAGAAAAACCCACGAAAAAAAAACAAAAAAACATAATGAAGCTGTGTGGTGTGGTCAGGTAACAGCACATCATACAGCACAGATGAATTTGCCAAAAAAAAAAAACATATATTTCTTCAAACACAATAACGGGATTTGAATGAAACAAGGGAAAAAATCAAATTTGGATGAATGTCACAGTAAAAACCTTATTTGAAGTTTAAATGGGTCACAGAAAGATGGACTTCATGTGACTGAACTGGAGTTTTGATGTTTGGAGATTTTACCACAGGTATCTCAACATAATGCAAGTTTTAGGGCTTTTTAACCTTTCCAGCTCTTATCTATACAGACACTTTAAAGCAGTACTGAATAACTTCTCCACAGCCGTGTCTCAGACAGCCGTTGCTTGAACCAGTGTTCTGCAGAAATATGCTACCTGTTGAGATGTGCTACACACATGTTCCATTCTACAGTCTTGACTTCAATAAACAGATTTATTGTTTATTTTTGTTTCTATATTTTTCCATAAATACATTTTACCTATCAAATAAATTCTCCCAGGACAGGAACACTAAATATGATGTTATTTTTACTTTCATTTGCATTGTCAGAGCGACAGGCAAATGTTTGGACACACCCAGAGGAGAAGGACCCAACAACGGCCGATAAGGACCCAGAGGGATTTTATATAGAAAATATCAGGGAAGGATCATAAAAATTTGTTCAAACAATTAACGGGAAACACTCGCCATAAACAAGAATACTGTATAAACTTCTAATGACATTTCATTATGAAATAAGTTGTCATTTCGTACTATGGGGGCATTTTTCTTCAGGGCAGCATAAATCATCAGAACACCACTTCCTGCTGAGACCCGAATTATGGAGGTTATTTAGTTTATTGTAAAGCCATCGGAGGGTCGAGAGTGTTTGATATGAAGCTGTACGTGTTTTTTGGTGAGTATCCACTTAGACAAGTTTCAAAATTGTAGCTTAAAGTTTTAAAAGTTATTCAGTACTGCTTTAATGTTTGAACCTTGTGTGTGTCTTATTCTTACACAGTTTATACATCCAACAGATGTTTGTCATTGTTTAGATTATTAAAAGTACATCCCAGATTCATGTGGCTTTATAGAATAAAACTGATTTATTTGCATTGGCATCTTTCAAACAGCTAGCTATTAATTATGCATCAACAGTTTATACGTTTTTGCAAATAATCACTATTTTAAAGGTGTCGCAAAGACTTCATGAATACTTTGTTTTCATTCATGTTTTGGTTGCATAATTCTTCTGATTGCTACGCGCAACAATGTTCGGACCTTCCTGGTAAATTCACCCCTTTTCCTTTAGTCAGCTTAATCACCTGAATGCATCAAATAACCGCTGCAACTAATATGAATCATTGCTTTGAGCAGAGCGAATTATGTTGAATTCAGAGAATCCCTGTGAGGCAAAACGCGTCTGCGAGAGACCTATCACGCTCACACACAACAATCTCACAGCTGAATTAATTCCCAGGTCAAAAAGCCGCAATATTACCCTGTTAGTCATCCAGTCTGAGCACATTCGGGTCCTTGGACAAATAAAAAGCAATCAGCACGCTCTAACTCGAAAATGTAGTGACTCATTTACATGTGTGAAGACAGCATTATTGGAAGTGCTTGGTGTTTGTGATTGATGGGTTACAGGAATGTAAATGTGCAAAGTTCTTGTGGTTGTATGAATATGTGTGTGTGTGCGGTGCGGTTTTGATCGATGGCACCTCAGTGTTTGATATACAGTAACTTGTTTCTGTGTAAGAGATGACTGGATGATTGAGAACCGACTCTCAAAGCAGCATCATTAAACTTCCTGAGTGTGAGCATGTTTTATTACAGTAAACAATAAGGAACATGCTCCTGTTGTGTAGTGAGCATGACAGAGTGTGATGTAAGGACAATGTAGTTACAATGAATTATATGAAATTATATAATTAAGCAGGGTGGATGTGGTGGCTTGCCACATGGAAACTTTGACAGCTCTTGTTGTGTATACGTGTGTGAAATTGAAATTGAAGGTTACGAAACATAATATGAGTTCAGAATATATTCTATTAACAAAAAAATGCACCTGAAAAATCCTCCAAACCACCTTTTCATGTGTCTTTATATTCATCAGTGAAGATGTGAGAGGAACCTTAGAACTGCTCCGTCTGCAATGTATTAATGATAGTTCCTTAAACTGTGCTGCTTTAATTAAAAAGTAATAAATCCCTGCTCAACATCTGCTGATATACCTGATAAATTCCTGCATCTCTTTAATCAAACCTGCCCCAGTCTTTTTGTTGTTGTTGATTAATTAAAATATGTACAATAGGATGAGTCTTTCTAGGATTTGAAATGGAGTTAATGAGAACACGTATCCCTGGGATTTACAGGGGAATGTTTTGTCCTTGTAGCTAAAGCTGAGCTGGCAGCAAACATCCGCAGGTGGTTCAGAGCTGAGCTGGAAGGAAACAGGAAGTCCAAGAAAAGAAAAAGGAGGCGGCGGGGATTTGGGATGAGGAATGGTGCCAGGATGATGAGTCAGGGGAGAGAGGGAACAAAATTACAGCAGGTGAGGTGTGGAGGGGAGAGGAAGCTGAAGGGGTGCACAGAGAACGGAGAGGGAAGGGGGTCTGTCACAGGTCATGTATTGTTAATGTGAAATTCTTCCTCGTTCAGATCCTGTTTCACTGCAGAGCAGCAAAAAGAGCCTTGATGGGGAGACTGATGGGCAGATCTGTGTTACAGGATGATGCTTCCTGGGAAGTCATTCAATTTGATCCTGGAAGTCAGCGGTTTCTGAATGTAATCCCACCTTTCTTTTTAAAGACTGACCCATGATAGAAGAGGAAATAAAGGTGAACCGAGACCCTAAATACTGTATCAGATTCATTTCTATTTCCAAATCCAAATCAAACATTATCTGTGAACTGCAGATAGCTTTTGTAAAGTAGGTAATAATTTTACTCACATAACTTTAAATTCAAGGTGCTTAATTCTCTTAATGAAAACATGTTTTTAAATGGACAAAATTATTTTTTATGTAAAATATACAGTTTTTTATTTTATTTCTGCTTTTCTGAAATCTAGAAACAAAACACATAGATATGTTGATGAGTTTTAACAGAACCTTTCCCTACGATCGCTGTACTCGCTCAGGCTGTAATTAGGTAGGAAAAAAAACACATTTAAAAGTATTCTAAAAAATTCTTTTTCATTAGAAAACATTCAAAAAGGAAAGTTTAATTACAGAAATAACTCCATGCCTGTGCCATGTTCTGATAAGTACTTAAAAAAACAATACTTTTCTGCATTTAATTTGTTGTTTCTGAGGGATGTGATGTTAAATATAACATTTGTTTTCCAGTTTACCTTTACAGCCACCAGTATCTTCTCCTGGTCAGGTGACAGGTTGTAACACTCAGCCAGGAAGACTTTTCCAAAGGCTCCTTCCCCAAGTTCCCTCTTCAGCACGATGTTGTGTCTCTTAATATGCTGAACAACTAAAGAAGACGAGACAGAGGAAATTACTTTGTTTCATGATTTATTTCTTTTACATTCTGAAGTCCAGAATAATTAATTTCAGTAAATCATACATATTCATATTGTGGTGAGAACAGCATGTACCTTATACCTAAAGGACAGAAGAGGCTGATTGATGACCTTATACATGTGCGTTTAAAAATATGAAGTTCTACAAATCTAAAAAAATAAAGGTCACGTTGAGAAGTGCCTGGGGGGGAGGATTAGTAAAATCAAATACTTTCGCCCAGGAGACGGAGATTTGTGGTATGTAATTCATTCAACACATTCTTGTTTCTCATTAGTCCAACAGATTTATCTTTTCAGCCTCAGGGTTTCATTATTAGACCTTAAGGGTGGTGGAGAAGTAAGTTGTAAGAATCCCCTCCCCCAGAGGGTATTGAGATCTGTAACTTAATTTAAAACTTGGTTTTTACTTGTTTCTTTTTTCCTTTTGGCTGTGATTATTTGAGTTCAACACAATGTGGTTAAGTTCCACATCATTATTCATGGTAAAACAACTTTTTTTTGCAACGTCAAACATATTGAAAAGCTCAAATCGTCTGGAGCAATATTATATGCTTTTATGAATATCAGCCGATTTAAGCCTTTTTTGGCCTTAAACATCTGGAGGTGTCTTGGAGTTATTCCATTAAAGAAGCAGAGCTCTGTTTGAATCAGCTCTTTTCTATCTTTTCCTGTTGCTTGATCACATCGACTTTAGCTCTTTCTCCTATGAAAGTAATCATCTGTCATTGCTTCACACTTTTAAGAGGTGCATTTGCCTTTTTTTGTGCAGCGTGAACGCTGAAAGCTGCAGCAGTGCAGGATGTGAAGATTATCTAATTTCTCCCTTTGTCCTCCTTTAGCATCACTCATGATGACATGTCGAGTAAATTAATGCTGTAAACTCTCTGTTGTGTATGTTTTTGTGAAAGTAATTCAGAAGTGTGTAAAAGGAATCACTGTATGTTCAAGAGAAGAAGATATTAGTGTGATTTTTTGTCACAAACTGATTTGTAAACAAATCCTTTTTCTGAAGTTGTCCTTATTCTCAAGCAGCTACATTTTGAAGCAAAAGTACAAAAAGATGATCCCTATTCTAAACTGAACACCTGAGGAAATTGTTCTGTGATGCTTCACTGTTATTATTTAAAACATAAAAGCCATTTTTGCGATCAATTTTGTAGTTTGGGTACATTTTAATTGGAATAATCTTTTTGTGCTGCCTGCTCTCTCACAGTTGGATCAGACTGGCCAATGCTGTTTCCTGTTGCTAAGTAACTCGGGACCCCATGCAAGCTGATTTTAGGGAAAATTGGTTCTCACCACATTTATCACTAAAGGTTTAATGCTGTAGGATAATTAACACTGTATTTCCCTTTTTTTATTCTTTGGCTTTTGATTGTAGGCCAGATGTGTAGCACATCAGGAAATACATGCACATGAGAATGTCTGGAAAAAACTCACAAATACAAAGACATGAGAATAACAATGCTTTTTGTCTACGTCTACTCAGAATTTCACATTAAATGCTGACCAGAAGAAGCTGCATTGATCTGCACCGAAATAATCTAATATTGTACAGGCAGACACAGAGACAGACAACAGGACTTATAGGGACAAAAAGAGATAAACACAGATGTTCTAAAACAGCTAATCAAGAGAAGCTAACGACCAGGTTCAGACTAGCAGATCTGTTGATTGTCTGATTCAACAATTCTAGAATCAAAAATTCTTTCAGCAATTTAATCAAAATATCTCCCAGTGATATCACAAGGAAAAATGTTCCATCGCGCATCTCTAGATGCATCACCTGTGGAAAGGTGAGACCATAGCGTCCAGTTAACAGGTGCCATGTTGTGTTTTTACCTTGCTGTTGCATGTTTAGATATTAATCCTAATCCTAACCCTAGAGAATTAAGTTCCAGCCTGCTCACTCGCACACAATCATGAGCAGCCTGACAGCCGAGCAACTGATTCATTACAAAGTGAGTTTCACTTTACTGTGAAAGATTTTGTCAGGAGAAAATAAAATATTTCATTTTCAATTGTGTGCCATAGTTATTTATTCTAATCCTAATGTATTGATTCTAAGTGTTACATTTCTTATGGTACCAAACATATGAAAACAAATCTTGTAGTTGCTGATAAATCTTCATTTCGTTGTAGGCGTGTCATTTTGGAGCAAATCATGTTTAAGTTCTTTTTGGCAGCGTCAGATTCATTATCAGTGATTTTCCATTCTATATGTCCAACATTTTTATGGAAAACTAAATGTTTATTTAAAATATTGCTTTCTTTAAGCAATGGTAAGAAGTTGATTATAATTGTTGTCTTTAAAAACATAAAAACACTTTAGACATAAACTAAATCCTTGAGGAGAAACTAATAGACTTTTCCATCATCTGTTTTTAAAATTTCTTTCTAAAGCTGTTTTTAATTTATTTCCACAAAAACACACATTGTTCACAAAGTACAGGAAGTTTGAGAGTAAAATTGGGCTAGTTAGCTTCTTTCTAAACTATTTGCAAAATCCTCTGAAACTCCTGATGCTGGGTTGGTTGAACGATCTAAAATCTAAAGATGATAGTTAATTATTTTACATTTCTTTAACTTTTAATGTAGTTATAATTGCATAAATAATTTGCATGATTGGAAACTTCTGATGAGAATCTCTTTTTCTTGGCCAAGAAATTCATAAAACCTATGAAGTATTTATGAAATATCAGTTATGAGATTTAAGAAAAGGCTTTTTAAATATCACTCGGTTCCATTTTGCTGTTCAGAACCAACACGCTGTCTTTAGAGACAGGATGAGTCATAAAATACTGAGGTTTTAACATCGTTAGTATGCAGGAGTGTGTATTGGTTGCAAGTTTTGTTATCTACTCCTCATAACATGCAGTCTTCAGTTGCATGTCACAGATCACCTACAATTCTCCACGCAACAGCAGAACACAATGGATCTGCATCCCCAAAAGACAGCTACCCGCTATTTAACTAGCTAATTACCTACTGCACCATTTCCTACTGCGGTTGTACGAGTATTCATCCATGAAAACGCCTCGCACCACTTCTCCTTAATTAACATCCTCAAATAGCAAATAAATTGATGTGTGCAAACCAGAGCTTCCAGCGTTGCTTTTTTTAATGTTTTCTTTCTTTGGCACGACGCCCTGTTTCAACATTTTTTTTATTGTTTCCTTTCAGGTTTTTAATGCATTATTGTAATTGTTTTGCATTCATAAGAAACTAGACTAAATAGAACTCAGTACAATCATTCTATATAGCACCCAAGCTTTTAAATGTAAACAGGATTTACCTTCATTTAATATTCCTACATTCATTCTTGTTGTAGTTTTACTTTCTTTGCCATCTGCTTCTAAACTCAGCTCATATTCTTTTGAAATAAAATCCAGAAACTTCAGTGTCTTTCTTTGTCCTGTTGCACCATTCATTGATCTTGTTCCTTCACCTGTTTATTATAGTCTTACAATAAAAAAGAACAGCAGGACATTTCCCATCAACAATCTCATCTCTCTTTCATCTTTGGCAAATTTTGTTTTTATTTTCACACCTCTCAACATCTGCCAGTAAAATCCCTTTGCACACTTAAAATATCCTCCCTGATTAACAGCTCACAAACACCCAAAGATATTAACATCTTGGGAAATAATTGTCACCCATCTGCCATCTGCTTTCTTTTCTACGACTCTCTCTCTCTTTCATAGGATCAACTGCACGCAGACACAGAGCAGCTCGGAAACTGTGGTTCTTTTAGTTGAAATCAAGCCACACAAAAGGCCAGGCGCTACCATTTTAAAGAGAGGACAAGCAGAAATGTCAAACTTTTACATGATTTAATTGACGTGGAACTCATGACTCCAATTTTCCCTCATGTTTTCCGAAACTGAGACTCGAACTGTCAGACACAGACTCCCATAACAAGGTGTAACTAATTTAACACACTTGTAAATGTGTATTCATGAGTGTGCACAAGCAAATAGGTGTATATTGAAAATGAGTAACATTTGTACATGAACAACATTTTCCAATGCAACGTTAATCCCCAATCCTTGGATGAAAGTAAACATAAACCCAGAGAGATCAGCTTGGATAAATGTGGTATTATACAAATACCCAAGAGGAAAAAACATGTTTTTTGTGTGTAATTCCTAAAATTGTTTATCTATTTTAAGATTCCTACAACTTAAATTTGTGTCATTTGAGAAGAAGATTATAAATAGAAATATAGCCAGAATTATTATGTTTTATTAGTTGTTTTTTTTGTGCTGAGGGAAGTTTGTGTGATCTGAACTGAGCCAATTTTTTATTTCATTTCCAGTTTCATTGCCAAAGCTAAGCAAAAGTCTGGCAGCATCGTTACATGTTTCCACCAGTCTGTTTTCTTTGTTAGCGAGAAAGTAAATCAGGATTACTGACAAAAAGTTTGTAATATTTCGCAAACCAAGTACTGAAGTTTTAATCCTGAATTTAAACGTTCATGTCAGTGTTTAAAACAGAAAGTTTGACTCATTGGTTTGAAGTTAGCTGGGATGTTTTTGTTTAATTGAATTGGGCAGAAAATGTTGTAGTTTTGATGTTTGGCTGAAGCATCACATGAAACCATTTTTGTTTAGATCAAATAGTGGATGAGTTTAAAAGTACAGCTTTTGATTCATAATTAAAGGCACGAGACGTTTTCTGCACGACTCATGACATCTAGTTTAAGAAAAAAAAATTAACATCAATTACAGTTAAATGAATATTGATTGTTACTTTATCTAATTATCAGAGAACCATTTTTATCAGATTAAATTAAAATGGATTTTCTTTAGATTTGTAAGAATCTTGTATAAGGAATCATTTCATCTGGATAGTTACAGAGTTTATTATGACTTTTACATATACTGTATATGTCAATACCTCCATGAAGGACCATAGTTTAGAGAGCTGAGACTAGCTAAAGGCTGGTCACAGTTATGATTATTTAAAACAACACTAATCTGAAAAACCTCATGGTACAATGATATTTAATAAACTTTTACACTGTCATTAGTTTTACATTTCATTGTTATTAAAGCACAAACATGTAAATCTGATGAGAACTGCACGCTGAACAAGATGTTTTACAGCTAACAAGCGCCTCTGCTAGTTTAAATAACCCGTCTCGGAAAACACCTGGTGTGAAGTTTACAACAGTGTAAAGATTTATGACATAGTTTTAGCAGGAACCATAATAAATGTTTGACATTAGAGTTATTTTAAGATAGTAGCAAACTGGTTTAACTGAAATTAGCTTCTCAGTCCAGTCCACTAATCTCTGTTCCTCTAAACTGAGGTTCAAATCTATCAACAAGTGAGATGTTAAACGTACATTCACTTTGCAAATTCAAAAGATATGAACTATTTCTTTCAAGAACGACAGGAACATGATGTAAAGCAAAGGCTTAAACCCGAGTCAGATGCCTTGAGGCCCTTCAGCCTCCGTTCATACCTGAGTATTTTTAAGCTCCTGTCCATTTACAAACACCCAAACTAAGTGTATGCACATAAAAACCTGGAGCTTCACAAACACAACAATTTTCACCTTTTCTAAATCTGCATGTTTTACTGCTTTCTAGTACGATGGTTTCCAACTCCTCTGATGTTATTATTGTTAATGAGGTGTTCACTTCAGAAGAAAGCTGAAGAGCTTAAACAGTTCAGCAGATCCAACATTTTCCATGATTACACATGGATCCATCATCTCTGCACAGTAATTGCTGCTTTACTGCTGCCAGGAAGAGGTCTCTGCAATCATTTAAGTAGCAACGCATACCCACTACTGAAGAGACAAACTGGTTAAGGCTATGATTAAAGAGCAACCCAGAGCCACTTTGCCAAACTGTCTCCATCAAATACTATTGTGCTGGTCTGAAAAGGTGAAAGTACCTAATAATCGGTCAGAAACACAGAATTTTTTTAGGCATATTGTCTGTGTGTGACTCAGATCACTGTAATGACTGTAATATATTTTTAAAAACACATGAAAGCAGATGCACTACCGTGTCTTACTGACTCATTGTGCCATTGATCTCCAGTGCTTTCACTTGTGTCCCAGTCAGTTGTATCACAGGACTAAGGAGGTCAACCTACAGTTTCCCATTAGTATGCCCCCGAAATGTAGCTCTCAACACACACACACACACAGAGATCCATAATTTACAGCAACACAAGGCCAGCTATAGAGTCTGGAGAAGCTTTTATTACTTGTCAATAATCATAATGTCATGTTGCTGGAGCAGGTCAATAACCTTCTGAGTTCTTCGTTTGTCTGTTGCTCTTTCTTTCTTTTTGTTCATCTTGATTTTCTCCTGGTTTGTTTCTCATTTTGTCATGATTTTTCTTTTTGTTCTCTGTCACGTAGCTGCATGTTTTGTTTAGAAATTTTGTGCGTTCATAAAAAACTGAGTTCTTGTATGTTTTGCTTCCTGTGGTTGCAGTGATGTACCAACACGAGCATCTTAAACTAATGAATGAATGTGTGTCCAGTAAACAAATGTCGACTTGTGTATAAACTGCTTTTCTTTTTTCCAGATTCCCTCAGAACTCAACCTTTTTTTAAAAATTCAGTTAATCAACTGACAGAATGGAAATATATTGACAGACAAACAACAGTTGTTACATGTGCAAATGTTAAAAACAATATATTTTTATTTTACTTACATGTGTCAGTCTTGAGTAGGCTGTTAGTACTTCTGAAGTATTGAGGGTTTTCTATCACTGGGATCTTGGTCATGCCGATGATGACTGCATCAGGGCCCATTTCTGAGGAGGAGGGAGTGTTGCTGCCGTTGGAGACGTGGTGAAGAGGAGAAGCCGAATCGTCATCGTTACTGATCACTGAAGATGGTCCTGAAGAGGCAGAGATATGGAGACACACACGTTTTTACTACAAACTCAAGAAATGCTAAGATACTAATACAGTAATTAAATGCATCTGATTGAGATGAACAGGTCATTAACAGGCTTCTGCAGGACTGGCTGATAAGTTGAGGATTTCAATCAGGTGTGTTGAATTAGGGAAACATCATGCAGGATAGTGGCCCTCGAGGCCTGGAGCTGGACACCCCTGGGTGAGTTGGACGAGCTAACCATAACTTCACCACCAGTTTTTATTTCTTTGAACATGGACCTTCAAAACTGTCTGAAAACAACCTTATTAGGGATAAATATCTCCTGAACTACACCAACCAGGTGAGAAGAAGGTGATGGGAGGTGCATCATCTGGAAGAATAAGAAGCACCATAAACACATCTGTAACTAAATAAAACATGTTGATGATTGGGAGTGTTGGAAACATGCCTGGTGAGCAGCTTTAACAGCTTAAGTTACAGTGCTTGAATATACTCAGCAAGAAATAAGTAAACGTATAAAATACATTATTAATTTACTAAAGCCTCTAAATCTCCAAAATAAAAACAGCAACCTTTAAAATCTTACATGCATTTCAGTAATAGTTGTTACTGTTTACTGACTCTGCATCGTTACTGCTAACATGAATATTAATATTAACAGACTTGTTGTCCTTAATATATTATTGAAAGATTAAGTACCACAGCAACAACATGAATACTTGGAAACAGAAGTGAGGTGGGGCAGAGCGTGTCAGACACCGAGTCCATCTCTGTTACACAAAATGGTTTGTTTTGGCAACATAAATGTTATTACTTTATAATTATGAGAATAAAAACAGTGTATTAAACTTGTCATTACAGTGAACGCTTGTGAAATTACTGCAAATTTTCTGCACATATAAACTAAAAGCTTAAACAAACAATGTCACCTTTTTGCCAACATAGACACCATCACTAAATAGCAATTGTTCTGTTTTGCAAGTGCATACAGGCACACATTCATGCAACTTTAGCTAATTACCTCTCTTAATACTCATAACCTTATAGAACTGGGTCACCCCCCCCACACACACACACACACATACACACACAATGTCTCAGTAGCCAGATTGTTATGTTATATTGTATACTGAGGAAGAACTGATCCCAGTAATTAGGCCTCAATGTGAAATTGGCAGCGTCGTGCTGTTCTAGCTCAGTTTTATGATGTAAAATATGCACTGTGGAAAGCAGAAACAAATACAAAGTCCATTCAACAACTGTTTCTTCAGATTCAAGTCATTCAGGTTCTTCCAAGTTAGTTGGGAGACATGAGCTGTCCATCATTAGTGAAAGTGCAGTAACACCTCATTTGGGACGCATCCTAGACAGATGGCTGTCCTTTCAACACGGCCCTTTTACGAGCCCCTGCTGAATGCCCAAGCTTCTCTCACTGAACAGAATATGAACATAAATGTTGAATAAAGGCTCCCTTCACTCGGTTCAATACCCAGCAGTACTGGTAGTACTAATGTACTAAGTTTTCCAAAGTGGTAAATTCTGTCTAGGTCCCATTTGCCCAGAGTTTAAATGAATGCAGGGTTTAACTTCTACGTCTTTTACTGCTTAAAATCTGTGGCATAAAACAACTGCATGATTTTAGACTGACACAACATTTCTGTAAAATGCACAAAAAGTCGAGATGTTTCAATGACGTTAAGATATTTAGTTAGTAATATCCTACATTCTGGTGATGGTTCTCTGAATGACTTCAGTTATGAGCATGAAGAGTGAGATAAAAAGTGGATTGTTGCCTTATAAAAACAGACTCAGTCTAAAAGTTATTGAACAGTTTGAGGAAAAATACTCTTTAATGTCAAATAGTGAATAAAATGAAGATCCCACCATTTACAGTGAATAATATTATCAAAATATTTATGAAATCAGGAGAAATTTGTGCAAGGGACAAGGTCAAAGGTCAAACCTGGATGCTCTCAGTTTACGGCCCTGAAGCAGCATTGCTTTAAAAACAGGCATGAATCTCAGCGATGCATCACTACACAGGGTTAAGAGATCACTGTCTGGCATCATAGTTCAACGTGCCATCTACAAACATCAGCTAAAGATGGATCATGCAAAGAAGATACTAGTTAAAGACACAGAAAACCACTCCAAAAGATCTGAACCGCCCCTTTAATCACTCAGGTACAAACTACTGAATGACTATCTGTTAAAGTACAGCAATAAAACCTGATGAGTGATTGTTTACTTCCTGCTTCCAGCTCATTTTATTTAGGCTTCTCTCAGAATGAAACTAGTTACAGATTGCATGTATGTGTTCAAAAACTCTTGTGAGACACAACTAAAGGCAACATCCAAGCATTTTAATCTCTTTATTGCCGTGTCAGAGGAAGGAAAATAAACTAGGAACAAAGTAAAGCATGTTTTTTGGTTTAGATATGGAAAATTCAAAGACAGATACAATCCAGAAACACTGTCCTAAAATTTCCGATCTGTTTCCCCTGAGCGCATATTACTGTTGGAGTTTGTCCTCTGATGTGTCGTGTATCTGGCTCTGCAGCATTATAATAATGGTTCACATTGTTCATCTCCTCTGTCCCTGGCCTCTTATCAGACTGTAGTGCTGTTGACAGGGCTAGATTGAAAGGGTGAAGTTGAAAGATTTTGTTGTTGGTGTGTGTGTGAGTGAGTCTAAACTGGCTGCTATGTGTGAATCGATGACTCATGTGAGAAGAGAAAAGGCCTTGAGAGAGAAAAAGAATGAAAGAAGGAGCCCAATAGTTTGTTTTTCTCTGTATGTGTGTGTGTGTGTGTGTGTGTGTGTGTGTGTGTGTGTGGGTGGGTTTGTATTTCTGACCTCCTGGGGACCCGTTTCCTGACTTTTACTATCTTTCTGGGGTCCGAGGGTTCTTGTGGGGACCGAAGCCTGGTCCCCATGGGGGGGACTCCCCTTTTTAGGGTTAGGGGTTAGGTTTATAGGTATGGTGTGAACAGAGTTTTAGTTAGTCTTAGGGTTAGTTATAGATCAGTAATGGTTAAGGTTAGGAAAAGGGTTTGGGTTAGGTATAAATCTAGTTACTAAAATCAATGGAAGTCAATGGATGGTCCCCATAAGGATACCAAAACACACTTGTGTGTGTGTGTGTGTGTGTGTGTGTGTGTAAGCTGCAAGTTTCTGTGAGCTGTAAATGTGAATTCTGACTGTGATGTCTGGCAGCATCTTTCTGAGGCCAAAACCCGACTTGTATACTAATGTGACAGTAAATCTACCCAACAGAGTGATTAGGCTGAGCTGAAAAATGAATACTATACATCTATTTGAAAGAATTTAAAAATAACAACTTTAAAATTCTCGACTTTCTATGTAAACACACAAAGCTGAAATCTATCCCTGTGCAACATGTTCATCCTTTTACAATTCTAATAACAAAGATATTAGACTTCAGATTGGCATTCTGAAACTTGTTGTTGAACACAAATTCATAAAGCTGAAACATGTTTTTTTTTTCCCAGAAAGTTCAATATATGATACAGTCAGATATAAAGTGAAGATGTTCCTCAAATTGAGAAGATGGGTTTAAAATAGTTTAGAACAAATCCAGTCAGAAATAAACAATTTAATTCATCACAAAGACATATTTTATTTTAACACTTGACTCGGAGCTTTTTCCTTGTAAAGCCTCTCAGTTGGCTGTTCGGTGACGAGCATTCATCAAATAAAGTTCCTGAAGCTGTTTACATTTTCTAATTACTATCAGTGGTCATTTCCTTGAGTTTACCTCAACAAAACAAAGAGAAAAACGCACAATGCACACAAGAGTCGGGTTATTATCTGTCAGCATGTGAGTGTATTTGTGTTGGGAGGGGCTGCAGATCATTAACACTGAAAGGTCCCAGGGTCAGATCGTTATAAATACCGTTAAGCCAAGAGACGACAGGAGCCTGCCTGCATTTGTGTGGAGACAAAGAGAGGTGGCAGAGCATCCACTGGGAGTAAGCATGTAAAATGGGATGAGAAGATGGAGGAGGGACGCAGAGACGAAGGTATGGGGGGGTCAGGTCAAGACCCAACATCGTTAATACACATGGAACTGGTGTTTAAACTGGTTGAGAGTCGAGTGTCTCACCGCTGTCAATAAACTGTGACGTCTGGTCCTGACGAGCTCTAAACCTTCCAGTTCAAGCATCTATAACTTGAATAACACGCTAAAGCTCTGCTGATGGAAATGACTTGGACATCTGAGTCCAATGTGGCTCATATGAACAATCCTAAGAGTATTAATGTCTTAATTCTAAATCTTAATTCTAAGACTATTAATGAACCTTAATAAGGTCCATCAGAACTCTTGAAGAAGGTTGGTGAGTTGGTAGAACACATCCAAGAAAAACGGCAATAATAAATTATGACTTGGAATAATCTAAATTCCCCCCAAACTGCTCTAAATTTTAAAACAAGGTGTTAACATCTGGAAACAATGATGGATGGTGTGCTTCCATGAACATCTGGAGTAACAAGGTGAAGTCTTATCCTGTTTATTTGAACTGCCATGTTGAGTTTTCGGAGCATTAAGACATTTCTTTTAGCATCAAATAACTAATTATAATGAAATATATTTAAAAAATGAATCAGCAGCAAGATAAGCACAGCAGGAATCAACTGGAGGGGGACTTAACTTTTACTGCAGGCCACTAGAGAACATTTGTTTTGTTTACTGCTTTCTGTTCAGTGTGCAACATGTTATTTAATGGTACCAGTAAATTGTTAGAATGTGTTAAAGTCCATGTAGATGTTCAGGCTCAATGTTTACTGTCAGAAAAAATCAGTGTGAAACAAAACAACAATCATCATATAATGTGTTCTGCTGCACGCTGATAGATTGAGGATGTTACAAACAATATGAGCACGTTTTAGGAGTACATTTTAAAAAGATATTATAAATGATCTTCAGATCTGTAAGTTTGCAACACTTGACTTGTTTTGGGCTTTTTTTATGCCCACAGTGGTTTTCTGTGGCATTGTTTGTTCATTCAAGTGGAACACGGCTTCTAATTCTTTTCATCACTGGATTAATTTCCTGGATTTACATTTTATACAAAATGACTTGAATTTAGAGTTAATTACTTTGATTCTAACTTGGTTTCTTAAGTCTCGAGTTAATCAACAGTTTATTTAGAAAAGTAATCCGATTTTTAGAAGTCGTTTTTAGCTAGCATGACATGAATTGTTTAGGATTCATTTTGTGAGAGAAAACAAAACAAAAACAGACAAATCTAATACAAATTGAGGGAACGGTAGGTATTTAAGGATAAAAGATCCAGTCAAGTATTTCAATCATCAAAGTGTGTGCTGATGTGAACTGTAAGGCTACACACTGTTTGCTCTCCCATATAGTCATGTCATGTTTCAAGTGTTATTGAAGGTACTTTGAGTCCAAAATTATCTTCGTATGTTGGTGAAAAATGGATCTTGAATATATAAGAGAGTGCTGGAGTGGAACCGAGTATGTGCCCTCCAAAAGCAGCTGTAAAGGAAAGAGAAGAGTGAAGCTGTACTGAAGTGCTGTGGTGTTCTGACCAACCACAAACATTTCATGAAGATTTTAGAAAATCATGAAAATAAAACATTTTCTTATTCTCCTAAAGCAGCCGTGTGTAATCCCGGTCCTTGAGCGACACTAACGTGTGTTTCAGCTGTTTCTCTGCTTCATCACACCTGATTTGAATCCATGGATGATTAACAGACTTCTCCAGGATCCGCACATTGAATCAGGTGCGTTGGAGCAGGGAAACAACTGAAACATGGCGGATGGTAACTCTGGATGTAACCAAGGTAAAGCTGTTATTTCTCTGCTGTGTGCGGTTTGTTCATGTTATACACAAACAGACTTGCATCTGGTTAAACAGTCATTTTCATCAAAACAAGAACGGCCAATCTAAATGATGACTTCCTGTCCACACAGCATGTCTGAAGCTTTGCTGAGTGTTGTAAATCAGATCTTTCATTACTTTTTTTTTTTTTTGTTGCTGAAATTTTTGGATGATTCATAAAGTGTAAAAGAAATGTCAGCGCTATTCTTTTTCTAGTGCATGGTAGCAGGAAACAAGGCTGGAGATAGAATCCTCTATTCAGCCAAAAAGCAACCCTGAAGCAACCTGCAGAAGTTATTATAGATATTCACTGTAGGAGAAACGGTGATGACAGAGAGGTGGGAGCTCCTACAGACTGTTAGAACAGTTATCTTCACGTGGACGACCGTTCATTCCTCAGCTCCTTTGGTATGATAGTGTTGTTGAGACTGCTCAGGGGGGTTCAGGATCTGGAGCTGAGCAGGAGTTTTATGACAGGGGCCCACGCTGGAATGGAGATAAAACGATGATGCTGAGTGATTGTATTGATCTCTCTTCAGCTTTTTGGGTACACTTCAATTCTTTTATTACTGCGCGTTGCCCCAGGCGACAGATGTAAGGAGGATATTATACAGCTAAAGGACATCAGGGGCTGTCAGTCAATTTGGTCGTGACATACTCAGAGAGAAACTTGTGTGAGACAGTAATAGTGGACTTAAAACAGTGTGGTGCTGCCTGGAATCTGGTGATTGAGTAATCTTTATAAGTTAATGATAGATAATCAGGTAAAAGTGCAATAAATGAACAGATTTAACAGAAACGTTCAGCGTGTTTCACAACTTGGTACATTAAATGCATCTTATCATACACATTGTTCTGCAGCAGCTCATGTATCTTTATGTGTTTTGTTTTGGTTTTAAAGGAGGAACCAGCGTTTGAATGTCTGTTTTTTATATATATATATATATTTTATACAGAGAAAATTCAGTGCAGCTGACACTGACAGGCGTGTCGACACTGTTGACCCCAAAGGCCCTAAAGTCCTTCACGATCTCTGCATACAAACCCACACCGATTTGCACACAAGTCGTAACATGAACCCCATTGTCTCTGCTTTGTGCTGTCACCCTGATGAACACAGGAAGTAATCTATTGATTCAGGAGGAAGAGGAATGGAGGGATGCAGCGGAGACAGATAAACAGAAAGGAAAAAGAGAAGCCGCAGATTTACAGCAGAGTGGTTGGTTAAAGACATAAAAGGCACAACAGTATACACATTTTGCGCTTTTAATATATGTGGCAGATTTAAATATATACTGTATTTCTCTGCTTGTAGCTGCATCCCCTTTTAGCTTGGACTCAATGCAAAATCTGTTCAGTCAAGGATTTTTCTGCAACCTTCAAAAAGTGTAATACAAGGACCTGTCCAACATCATCCACACCAGTTCATTGGCAGAATTTTTGTTTCCTTCAGGACATAACATTGTTCATAATAGGACTGCAATGTCTAAATATGTTAACGCATTTGGTTTTATCTATTCTGCCATCAAATATTTATTCAGTTTTTAAGTATTTAATAACCGACAAGAAGAAAATCATCAAATTAACTTGTGTAAAAATAACTGGACACTACATATAAAAGCTTGTAGCAGTTCTTGATGACATAAAACAAAATATAATTTATAAACTGTAAAAAAAAACACTTTTTAACACTAATTAGTTAAAAACAAACACTAGATTTAAAGTTCATTGTACTTAAAAACTATAAAAAAGGAAGAATCTGGAATTTGGGAGTTTTTAAAAAAATAAATAATTTCAAAGAGTCTCGATTCGATTAGCACACTTTCAAATGGATTGTGTGGATCTCTACAGAAAAGATATTCACGCTGCTTTTTTATCTGCGAGATTTGGAAAACTAAAGTAAGTTTGGACCCAGCAGAGCACATCCAGAGACTCTGCAGTCTGACTTCACATTCAACCTGGGTGAGACTGATCGTCTCTGTTCGGAAGAATACGAGAAATTTGTAAACAAATAGTGTGTGAAGCCTTTTCAGCTCAGAAGCTCAGAACATGAATTTCACAGATGAATTTACAAAACACTTTAGGAAAATGACAAAATAAGAAAAGAGCCATTTTTAGGATAAATTTGTTCATTTTACAACATTTTTTTTTTTTACAAAAGGAATAGCTGAATTTTCCATCTGCACTGTAGTTCAGTGAAATTCCCATGAATCTCCTTGAACAAGCCAAATTCCTCCTCATCAGAAGCTCCCAGTAAAAACAGACATTTCCTCCTTCTCTCTCATGTTGCATCTTTCCTTTTCTGTCTCCATGAATGCATCTGCCACCTCACTGCTTTCGTCATCCTCCTCTCTTCTTTCTTCCTGCTAGCCTCCATAGTCTGATCTTTTCTATTTATAACATTCAACCTGCATTCACCTTCTCATATGACACACCGGAAGACCTTTTTCTTAAACTCAAAGCAGCCTGTGGTCGTCTTGGATATGATGATAAAAAAGGAAGGAGAGAAGTTTGAGGAAGAAAAAAAAATAGGGCGAGAAAAAAAAAAGGGTTGTGTGTGTCATCAAACATTCATGCAGAAAAGCTAAATAAAATCTTTCCATTTGAAATGAAGCATGTAGATATTTTATCTCAACCTACAATTCTAATAGTTTTCATTTAGTCACATCAGGATTTAAAATGTCAAATAAATGATTGAAAACAATGAAAAAACCCTTTGATCTTAATGTGTTTAATCATTTAATGTTCATAGAAATAGAAATAGTAATAATAATAATAGAAAGCAACATAACGCTCTTTATATTTTCATCATTTCAACTAAACTTTATTTATAAATTAAGCTAATGATGATAAAGCTTAAACCTTTTTGATGATTACAAACCTCTAAAGTTTACTAATGACGAGCATTAAAATGATTAGATTTATTTCCACATTATTAAGAGTTTAAAAGGCAAAATTATTACAAATAAAAAAAAGGGTAAATTTACACTGTTTCCCTCACAATTCTCCTCTGAGACTGAGACTGTTTCTGCTCCCTTTCCACCTAAACTAAACAAATCCAATGCAGCACAAGGAAATTATAAAAAAAAAAAAAACTAACAAAAAGCACATAAACAAAACAAGGACCATCTAAAGTGGTTTCCTGAACACTAAATCTCTTTTCTCTTTAAGTTTCTGATGGTAAATCACTTGATTGGTGATCATACAGTCATTGATTTGCTCTTCACAGGAGGATTGTGCTCATATCAGTGAATCATTTTAGTTTTCTGTCTTAGTGTGACACACAGAAAAAAGATCCCACTTAAATTCAGCTGTCTAATGCAATGCAGTTCACTTCAATCCTTATAATCATATTCAATTTAAAATAGCCTGATTCCTTTTAGTGTCTCTACATCGGCTCCCTGCAGATCCCAGGACAAATGTTATAATTATCCTTCTCATGGATGAACCTCTTAATGATCAAGCTGCGTTACATTTTAATGATTTCATAGTTCCATATTGTCCAAACGGAGTATACGCCATTACTTTCCTCTCAGTGTGCAGATTTACAAGCACACTGTGATGCTGAGCTTTCTGTTATCAGGGTCCTTTACTGTGGAACATAATTGAAGTTTTTATCTGCGAGGCAGGCACAACTAAAACTTTCCTTTTTAATAAAGATTATAAATAGGGTTCACTTGGATTATCCTTGCAATGATGTCAGACTTCAGTCCTCGGGGGTCGCTGCTCTGCAATATTTATGTGTCTCGGCTCCAACACACCTGATTCAAATGGGTGAATCACCTTCAAGTTCTGCATGATCTAAATCAGGTTTGTTGACAGTGGAACCCTGGGGATTGGAGTTTAACACTTGCTTAGGGTTAGTTGTGTCCAATCACACCTAATCCTGGTCTTCAAGGTGTAATGTCCTGCATATTTTAGATGTTTTTCTCTGATGGGTCATGAACAGGCTTTAGTAAAGCAAGCTGAGGAGGTAATTTGATCAATCAGGTGTGATGGAGCAATGAAACAGCTAAAGTATTGATTGAATTTGATTGTCTAGAAATTAGTACTTTATAATGCATTTTTCTTTAGCAGGTGCTTTTGAGTTTGAGTCTCTATCCTTTCGTCTCACCATCCTGCTGGTGGAGACAGACATACTCATCTGGAGCCTGAGTCCACTGGAGGTTTCTGCTCATCAAAAACAGTCATTCCTCTGCACTGCCCCCCCATCAACACTCAGCAGGTGAGACTAAATCCAATAGAAAATCTGAGATAATCTCATAGCTTTACAAATATGACTCAATTGGACTATGGTTGGACAAAAGAGGACAGTACTGAATTGGACTCAGTCAGTGGATTTAAACCAAATATTTTTTACACTTGATGATGTTACTATTGTTTAAGTAAAAGACCAACATTCTGCCTCCAGAGCTGAAATACTCCCAAAAATAACTTTAAAACATGAAAACTATTTAATTTATAGAGTCCAACCAGAACAAAAGGGTTTGTTTATTCATTTAGACGTGACCAATCAGAGCTCATCGCCAATGATGACACTCTTAATGTGTTAAGAAAAGGAACATCCCTGCTGCACATGGGTCAAAGAGGCAGCTGAGAAAAAGAGGAAGTACAAAAAACGTGGATTAGAAGGAGGCATTAATTTCAAAGGCGCTGTTCCTTTTGTACTATTAAATAAAAGGAAAACATGAGTTTAAAACATTCACTGAGTGACACACCTGAAAGCATTTTTACTTTCAGATGGAAAAGACACATTTGCACACAAAGGACACCAATAAATGATTTATTTTATTGAAAAGGCAGCCATTCCTCTGGAAAAGCACATATTACTTTCAAATGAGTGTAGTAAGCAATAATTCAAAGTAGCTTCTAAAATGCATCTTTCATTTGAAAACACATTGTTTATGGGAGACGCATAGGGCGACAATGTCCTTGTACAGTAATGACATTTTTCTAGTTTGGTTTTTATGTAAATGTGTTAAACTAGAACAGAGTGTTTTTCTTTCTTATTATAAAAGGTATGAAATATATATACGTATATATTTTTTTCAAACATAATTCCTCCATAAATTGCATTAGAAAGTTAGGGAACATTGCTAATAACATAAAAAAACTGAGGTATGATCATGTATGTTTCAAACACAGGAAAACTAAACAGACACTTTGAAACAGCTGATTTATAAAAACACAGAATGTACAAAGAAAATAAAACAAAATAATAATGACAAAGTTAAAAACAGATTTTACTTTCCCAGTGTTACTTTTCCTATTTGCATCAGCGTCTTTCCAGAAATGTACAAAATGCATTTAATGACATTTAAAATATGTAAAATGTGCAAAACAAAGACATTCTATTACCAAAATGAGCTTCATTATATTAGTGATGGATAATAAATCATGGATTACATAGTGCTGTTTTCTGTTTACTCAATAAAAACAATCCAGTTTATCTAAAATAACAAAAAAATTTACTGCCCATCTTATTTTTTTAAAGTTTTAAAAACACCACTCCAGCAATTTAGATAAAATCTGAGTCACTGTGACATTTGACCTTTAAACAATGTTGATCCCAGGAAGCCTCGGTGCGGGTCGTGTCTGGCTTCTTTAAGCTAAATTACCCGCACTGGGTTTCATAAAGTGTATTTTTAAAGCCGGGAGTTTAACCTGGCTTCTAATGAGCTACAACTTAATGTCAAGCCCTTTTTTCTTTCATCATTTAGTCAATGAGCAGCTTACAATCTTTATTCTACGGGATAAAAGACGTTTGGTTCTGCTGAGCGTCTCAAAACATGTCAAAGTGTGTAAGTTCCCATGTTTAAAGGCTCGGAGGATGGACATCCTGTTATTTGTCTACATTGCACTAAAAAGATATAAGTACATTCCTAAAAAAAGATTTTCAGTTGAAATGATCAGGTTTGATATATAAGTTCATACATTAAATATATTTTTTGTGTAATTGATTTTCACATTTGTAGCAACAGGCAAATCTTGACTGTCAAAAAGTTACATTCAATAATTTTAATATTTCAAAGAAATGTGTTTAAAGATTTTTCTCATTTATTTTTTCCTTTCAATAAATATGCAAATCTACTAAGTTACATCTCATTTTGATTCGTTTTTTTTTTGCATGAAATGTGACAGGAATGTTTGAAACTGCTGCATTCGCTGTTTTGTTCTTATTCTAATTGTGCTTTTTAAACAGTCCTCGTGCTGATATTTTGAATTTTATTTTATTTCTCCCTCAGCTAATTAGCACATTGATGAGTTGATTATTTCTCTAATTCTGAGCCCCAAAGGGTTTGTGATGTTGGCTTTTCTTCTAAAAATTAATTGTGTTGAGTAAATACAGCATAATGAAGCCCCAAATTGACTGAAAGTTCAAATAATCAAATATTCTCTTTAGCTGACAGCTCCCAAATCCTCATATTTAATTTAATCAATCTCACACTGTGGATGGCTTTAGGAGGCTTTGAGGAAATACTTCATAATGAGTTCTGATATGCATTTTAAAAACCATCATGTTCCATAATAATAGTAAAAGAAATCTTTAACTCTAAGAAGAGTAAAGATTTTAATTACCACCACAATGCATTTCATAACTTTTTTGTGCTTATTGACTCGACTCAAGACCAAAATCTAATACTTTATTTCAAGGAAATCTATTTTGAAAAAAGAGACACTTAGTTTCTTGATTAAATTTGGGACCATTTAACCTCTATTAAACTAAATAAACTGTTTTTACTTCGGAAATTGTGTCCAAATCAAGAATATTTACTCTTATATTCACATATCCTTAAACAAACTGCCCTGACTTCAACCTCAGCTGATGTCTCTGTGTGTCTGTGTGCTGTAATCATTTACAAGAAAGTGGGCGGGGTTTAAAACACATTGCATCCTGCAGTGCTCGGAACGTTACGGCTTCAAATTCCAGATGTGTGCCAGTCGACCATGATTTTTCTACAGTCTTTGGTGTATAAACGAGGAATGTTTCTTCATGTGCACACAGGTGGAGGATTATGTGCTGCCAAAGATCACAGGCAGAAGGCTGCAAGTGGCCAGTGCTTCACCTAACATGTTTTGTTGTTTCTATGACGTAAATGGGAAGTGTCAATATTTCAGTTCAGGTTATTGAGTATATTAGGATCTAACATAGCGTTCTATTTACACTACAAACCTCTGTTTCTTTATTTAAAGCATCTGACAGCATGTTTTAGCTATTAAACAGCATGATGTGCATGAGTGACTGTGTCTGTTTTGCAGGTTAATTTGACAGAGACACAAGATGCATCTGTCAGTTTTCGACACCAGCAAGGCTTAAGCTCTCTAATTAGCTGCTGAGTCATATCACGTGCATTTATCTTACAGTAAAGAAAAAGGAATCTGCCATCTAGGATAAAAAAATCTAAACTCCCAACATCCACTGATTTACTGTGCAGTGAGTTTCTACTGAACAGAGCTGTTGGTAGAAGGAGCAGAAAATGCAGCTTCATTGTGGATGTTCTGGATGTTTTGACAGGTGTGTTAGAGAGTACCTGCAGAACTAATCTGACTGCACGGCAGTTTGAGAGCAGTCAGGTGGTTCGCTCTCCAGCTCCGGTTGGAAGAAGTCCTGCACAACTCATCAAGCACTTATTCATTTTCGTTGCACATAAAAAGCGAGGCGCACGGAAGCAAAGCCATTTTCTCTCAAACACACTCCACCATCTCCGATCGCTTTTGTTACTTGCTCTAAATGAGAGTCACAGCGGCGCAGGCTGCGCTAATGGGAAGCTGCTTCCAAGTTCAAATAAAATCACTTTTTTTTGTCTTCAAAGGCAAAACGTCTCTTCCTATTTTAAAAACTTTTTTTAAACCCTGGTGTGTTCTCTTAGCCAGGTGGGATCCTTAAACATCTCTGCAGCTTCTTGCTTTCTGAGAGTTTGGAGATCATTTCACAGTTTCTGAACAGGGAGATGGTCTGAATTTAAACGAGGTCATGAATGCAGCTTTACTTGCAGAGAATAGATTGAACATGGGTGCAAAATTCTGGCGCAATGATAAAACATCTGCTTGAACTGGAGTGGCAGTGAGGGGATGGGTGGTCAGACACAATCTGCTGTCGTCCCCAATGAGAGAGTGTGTAGAAGGAGATGTGTTTTAGGTGTGCACGGAGGATGGGAGGCGTGTGTCTATTTGGGGAATATGTAGGTTAATGGTTGTATCTGTCCTTCTGATCTGAATAATTCATCCAGTGGGAGGCTTTTATGTGTCTCTGAAGACTCTCTGTGATTGGCTGATCATGCTGCCACATCCCAGACTTCAACCTGCTTCCTCCACGTTCAGAGAAGAAAATGGATTTAACTAACGAGAGTTTGCACGAGTTCATGTTCGAATAATCCAGCTTCCACTGTTTGTTATACGGTGCTGTTGTGTGTGTGTGTGTGTGTGTGTGTGTGTGTGTTGGGGGGGAATTTGTGGATGTTCCTATCCATTTTATTACGTCTTTCATTTTTTCATTTTCACTTCCCTCTTTTCTCTCCAACACTTCCTCAGAAAGATACGCAAACACACAAGCACACACACAAAAATACACAAACACACAGACACCAACACACACGCCAGAATTATTTCCTCTGTTTTCTTTTTGTCTCTTGTGTTTCCGTGTTTGTTAGCGTGACACCATCTCCACTGGGATGCTCTGAAACAACACACACCCTGAAGGAAAACACAAAAAAAAACATAAACAATGACAAAAAGAAAAAAAAAAACTTCAAAAAGAAAACAACAAACTTTCAAACAACAACAAAACATCAATAATAATAAAAGTAATTTTAGTAGTATCAGATACATTTCTGTTGTTTAGTATCTTGTTATTAATGTTAATTTGTATTGTTTCAGTGCAGGATAGAGAAAACACACAACACTGTATTAATATATAATCAAATTATCTATTTAGTTATCTTGTGCCAATCTTTTATGTGCATGTGAAAGATTGGCACAAAACCTGACATTGTATAAACCAAACCTTGCTCTTTTTCCATCCTTTATTTTGCTTAATGCATGTTAAAAAAAGAATGATGAGAAGAAAAAAGAGAAGGTTACAGGGTCTGTGTTAGAACAGAAAATAACTGTAGTAAAAGTGGTTTGTTATAGAAAAAAAAATCAGCAACTTTCTGTGTTTAGCATTGTAAGAACAAGCGTGGCTAAATAGGATATTTAGATCTAGATTATTGAACTGGCAGCAAAAAGTTCAAAACATCAAGACTATCAGTGTTCCAACAATCCAAACAAATCCAGTCTGACCTGAGCTGAACCCACTTCAAAAAGAATATTCTAATTTCTCTTTATTTACCAACCAGTCTTCAATTTCTGATGGTTATCATTTATTAGTGATGGTTTTCTTCCAGACTGGGATTTATCCGTCCCTACAACTCACCTTAAACTCCCACCGTAATTGTTTTCTCCACATTTAAAGAGGTCCTTCCATTAAAAACGGTTTTTCTGAGGTTTCTGTTGAATATTTTAGCTCCACAGGTGTTCTTACCTTCATAGTGGGTGTGAAAACAGGTCAACAACTTCTCTTTCAGTTTTAATCTCTCAAACTACGCAGGTGGTGATAAAACCCGAGTTCTCTCGAGTCTGAACGGCCTGTATCTGTTTCATCACAACTCCTTTGTTCGTTAGTATTCATCAGCTCCCACAGTTGAAACCACGCCTAGCATGCTGCTGGCTAAAAGCTGTTAGCATAAGACGTAACAAACCGGAAGAGACTACGTCTGCTGTTGCCATGGGCAGCGGGGCAGGAAACAGTATACCTTGCGCTCATAGGCTAGTTTGTTAGCCAATCTGAGTCCAGCAAATTCACATAATGAATATTAATGAGTTGCAGCACAAAGCCTGACGAAGCCAGCCGAATCGTCATGCAGATAGATTCAAAGGTCTGTTAATCAGTGTTTCTTAATGTTTATATAAAATGTTTCATATTACTGGTTAATACTTCAGAAATAACCACAAAGTCATGAAATTTGTGTGAATCGGTCTCTTTAAGGATTAATTGTTGTGCAATGAGAAGCTGAGGAGGCATATGCAGTAGTTTGAGTTAGTGTTTCTCATCCCTGTTGATCAAACTGTAAATCCTGAACATGTAACATACATGACGACCATGACTCAGGTTAAACAAGGCAAACGCTTTTCATAAAACAGCTGATGTGTTTCTTCCTCACCTCTCCCTCACTAGGAGGAGCTTATAGACGAGATGAGACAAAGTGAGTGACATAAGCCAGAATGATCATTAGCATAATGAAAAGCAAATCACTTTCACTTCCCTCGTCAGTTCCCTTCCTAACAAATCAGCAGTTTGCCTCTGATCATCTGTTTGAGCGCAGTCTGCTTTTTTCCAGCTTTGACCCTGCCAGAATCCCACACTAATCTCTTCTTGTTGCCAGCCTGACTGCCTGGGATTTGTACCTTGTAGGAAATTCTTTGATCTGACTAATTTCAGACTTTGCTTTGACTTTCCTCTTTTTGCTACTAGGTTTTGTTTTTTGTCAAGACTGGATCATTTAAACAAAAGGAAAGATTTATTTTCTAAAATTCCTCCATTCAAAAGGCATTTCAAGTACAGTATAGTCAAACTGAACTGAAATGTAGATCAGCTTACCAAAGACTTTCAATATCTTATCATAAATCCAAAAATTATCAAGAAAAACAGCTATGCAGGTATTTGAGGTGTGTGTGCGTGCGTGTGTGATAATGAGTGTTTTTATTAATCAATAATGCAGGAAAGGTCACACTCACTCTGATCTTTTATACAGAATCACAGCAGAGCAGCTTCCCTGTAAACTGTTTAAAAAAATAACAATTTACTCACAGCGGGGGGGAAGTGACCTTTTACCACCAAACATGAAACACAAATTCATTGATCCTACACACTTCTGAACTTTAGTTTACTGTCCATAACCTTTCAAACGCACTCTAAACAAAGGACACGCCGAGAAGTCTGTTTAACGTGGCCAAATATTACAGTGTTGTGCCCCAAAACACACAAATATACAAAAATGACGGTATTATGTGGCAACTGGCTGCAGAGTGTGTGCCGACCAACAGCATTAAATGTGTGAAAAGATTGGGTGTTCCTTAAAGATCAGTCAGATGACCGAAAAGGACAAAAAAAAAAAAACACGTTCTAGTTCAAATCATCTCAGAGAAAAATGTCACCAGAAAGTGAGTAAAGCAGCTGAGAGAGAGAGAGACAGTTACCGAAAAGGAAGCACTTATTGCAAAACATCACATGAAGAGCAGAGAGAGAGATGAAGAAGAGAAAAAGGAAAAAGTTAAATTCCCGGCATGTAGCAGCATCGGTTTCAATTCAATTTCATGTGATAATCTCGTTTTCCCTGAGTTTTGTTTACATTTCTCCTCCTTTCCAAATGCAGTGATTCAAATATTCAGCAAAGACAACATACTTTTCTGCTTCCAATCATTTGGATTGAGTGCAGGTTTTGACTTTGGATCTTCTTCAAGTTTTAGAGTAAATCTCTGCACTCGGCACCTGACTGACATTTTGATTTAATTGAGTTGAAAGTGGGGAAAGTTGATCATTTCTGGTAATTTAGTGACATTCGCTGCAACGCTGAAAAGAACTAATGAATATATAAACTATAATCTCTTCATGTAATTTATTTTAATGATCAGTCGGTCACATCTAGGGCGTATAAAGAAAATTTGTATCAGGGGATGGTGTCATCTTTTTTAACAGAATAAATATTTGTACTTTTTTTCCATTTTATAATCTGTCAAGCTGAGTCCGTGTTTCTTAGAAATAAGATATTTGACGGCATTTTGCACAGACGATATGGGCCCCAGTCGTTTTCACACATTCTAAATGCTGAAAAATCTGAATTCTGATCACAGAAAAACAGGTTTTATTTAGATTTCAGCTGAAATTAAAGCTCTAATCATTTTGTCTTATGGCTTTATAATATCTATGCCTTACAACTACTGTATGAGAAAGCCTGGAAAAATATTCTGACTGTAGTTAATTAAGAATTGCAGCATATACTGCTGATAAAAGTACACACGGATTCCTGTTATCTGTAAGAAATTCAGATATTCTTCATGCCAAACCACCCCCACAACATTCCTTCCCTGCTGCTCTACATAAAAGCGCACACCCTCTCCTGCTTCCTTCATGTGCAAAGAACATTAAGATTATGAGTTAACTGTCTTGCACGGATCTGTCCGGCATGGATGTAATTCTGTAACGGGCTGTGGATAAGATCTGCAGACGGGAATGAAATCATTAGGACGGCTCCTGTAGCTCTGATCTGAAAGTAAATGAGAGGAGTTAGGAGAGTTTGGGACGGCTGCGGTGTCAGCTTACTGGATAAAAGGCTCTAATGAGTAAACTTGCCTTAGAGAGAGATGGATTTAATCAGAAAGTGGCTGCATGCTTGTTAAATCTTGTACCATGACATGACCGAAGAGGAGAAACATGTAATTAGGAAGCTCGAGCAGTGAGAGTAAAGTTCAGTCAAGCAGCAGCAGATGCAGGGTTGAGATGTCTGTCAGAGAATTGTAAAGGAGGAAACTGTTCCAGGCAGCTGACACTTTATGATAAATCACACTGTGAGCTGAGTGAAAACAGAAAAAAACAACCTCCTGTTTCCCCTAAACTGGTTTTGCCCTTTCTGTCTGCAAAAACTGAAAGAGACATTTGCACACAGTCATGTGGACTGAAAGCAAACAAGCCAAAAAAAAAACAACAACACACGCTCACTTCACTAGCAGTGGCCATAACAACAGTAAACGCATGGTGTTTCCCAAAGGAGGAAAGATTCTTCAGCTTCCTTGTTGTGCTCTTGTCACACAGCAACATGAATAAAAATGCACTAGAGGGGCCTTTGAGGCCCTAATTTGCAATTTAGCTCTGAGAGAGACTAGTCCTGCTGCACTGCACTGTTTTGTGGATTAACAATCCCAGGACACAGAAGAGGAAAGTGACGTCAGAGGAGAGTTTATTGGTATTACAGAAGGTTTCCATGGGATGGTTTTTACATTCAGGAAAGCTAGAACAGGGTCCGTGTCTCATTTCTCAGCTGCAGCTACTCTGTTATCATTGATCAAGTTAAGTTATAGTGAGCCGGATGTAGAAACAAGGTTAGGAAAACCAATGACAAACACAGATGATTGAAATGATGCAAGATTGAGCCACAAACTGATTTCACAAATACAATTAATAAGTGTATCTGTAAAAATTAAGGCTGTTTTAAAGATTATTAGATTTTAAAGGACAGCATTTCATCATATTTTCAGCCCAGATTGCTATACTGCCCAAATATTTCCTGTCTTGTAAAATGTGAGATTAAATCAGATGTTTGCGTGGAGACATTTTTCATTCGTCTGTCTGTTTATGGACACGCATCTACTAGGAGGTTCACATCAGTCAGCAGCTGACTGTTTGAATTGCCCATAAATGTTCCTACAAGACACATTTCAGCATTTGTTGTGTCAGATTTTGGATGATTTTCATTGTCTTCACACAGCGCAAAGTTACAATTTTAACCTCAGAATGTCACACCCGAGTCATGTCTCCCTGCCAATCATTGTCAGCCCTTGTAGGAGGATGGAAAACTTTTTTTTTTGCTGTGACTCACTTCAAAAACAAAGCCAGTAAGTAGAGCAAAATATTTCTCAGCTTGAGGCAGCATGCTGCAGAAATGAACTCTGGATTAATGATTTGACGTCTTTTGTCTGCTCCCATTTTCATCCCGACTGATGACTTTAGTTGGTACCAGGTGCTGCTTCATCTCTCTGTAATTGTGTGTGTGTGTGTGTGTGTGTGTGTGTGTGTGTGTGTGTGTGTAGGTAGTGATTCACCCCTCTCCCAGACACCGCTAGCAATAATGATTTCGTTTTGGAGCAGCGCAGGTTGGCAATGACGCAGGTTTCCATGGCAACAGCATGCAACGGGCGGCGGAAGTTGACCATGTAACGCTGCAGACCTTCTGACAACCACCACACACGCATATACTATATGTATTTCTTTGTTAGTATTCTGTTTATGACCATCTTTTTTTTCCCCCCAACTCACACAAACACACACACACACACACACACACACAGCGAGAGCAATACTCCCTGCAGAACAAAGAACACAAACCAATATTTAAGCTTCTCACAGAGGAGCACCTAAACAACTTCTCTCATTTTCTTTATGAAAAATTCCCCACTCTGCTTCTCAGTGACGTCGCCTCCTTTCATCATCTTCATGCTTCCTCTAGTTCTTCTTCTTCTATCGGTTTGTCTCACATCACAAATAAAACAGTGCAGTAGCTCTTGTATTGATTTCATACTAAAAACAATATCTGAAATGTATTAATATCGGTTTACACTGAACTAGATAAGGAAGGTGGATCTGACACATTATTATTATTATTATTAGCAGCAGCATTTTATTAACTAGTTGCATCACTTGACACAAAATTCTATTGTCAGAAGCTGCAAAGAGACAAAGAACGAGCAGTTTCAGCAGAAGGATCGTGATCTCACTGAAACTCTCACTGTCCAGTTATTAATGCTTCTGTTCTCTTTCAGTCATTTTTAAAAATAATGTGAGCATGAAAAATATCCACAAACATATGCACTAATTAGGCTAATTATCTGTATTATTTGAAGCAATGATCATTTTTGGCTGATCAGCAATTTCTCAGGTCCTTTGTTTGCTTCTCTGTGCACATTAGTCTCAAAGGGTTATTGCTGAGGACTTTTTTTTTCTTGAGTTGGCGTTTGTCAGCTTAAATAAACAACTCAAAGATAGGTCAGCAAAAACACATGTCGTGGCTTGGCACCACTAGACCATGAACTGGAAAAAAAGAGTGTAGTAAATCCAACTGGCTGCTTTCTGTGTCTGCTAACATGGAGACTGTGTTCATCAACCAACATCATTCCTCTCCTCACACACACAAGATTGTTTCTGGTCTCAATCATTACTTAAACACAGTTTTAATAAAAATTGTATTTAATCCAGAAGTCTGAGTCTTTAAGGTGTGTATGTTGTTTTATAGATCTGAGTTGAAGGTAAATGACAATAATTTCACTCCTTTCTAAACTTCTCTGACTGAGATTCTCCCAGAATAATAAAAAAGTTTTCTTATCTTGCAACCAGAAACCTCAATGGATAAACAAAATAAATGTATCTGATTAAAACAGGAGTGTGTTTTGTTTGTTCCAGGACAGGTAGGACATTTAACCACAAAAAAAATGGCACGAAACACCAAAGAGTTACTATAGATCACCAGTTCTTGCTAAATATGAGATTCCAGCTGTTTGTCTTCAAGTATCTGTTGCTGTCTGAATCGTCTCTTTATGGTACATCAAACATTTTTAAAATGAGACACTGACTGAAGACCAGTGAAGCGAGAACATCCGAGTCTAGAAACCACGTCTGGCATTGTTCTGCTGTTGGCGATTACTGGATTATGGTTAAATATTTAACCTTTGATGCAGATTTTACTCCTAGTAGGACATTAATTATTATAAATGATTCAAAAACAGACTCATAAAGAACATAAACACACTCACGTAAGAAATCAAAAGACATAAATGAACTAAGTTGACAAAAATGTGTTTAGATAAAGAATTTTGATTAAAACTGACCTCAGCTGCAGTCAGCATCAAGTCGATGAACATTCAGCTAACGCCATAACAAAATATGAAAGTTAACGATTCGGACAGATGCTAAGAACCAAAATTATTTAAACTGTTTCATTCACAAAGTGTTTCTGATCATTATTCTTTATTAGTAGCTCTAAAATCCTTTAACAGTTCGTCACAGAAAACACTGAGGTGACCTAATGGTGCTCCAGATTCAATTTCTAAAGATTCAATGTGAGATGAGGTGCAAACACAAGTGAGATACGACATGCTGAGGGTGTGAGAGTGTGGGAGAGAGAAGAGATGCCAGGAACAATTAGAACATCAAGAAAAAACAAACACTCGACTAACATTTGTAAAATACATTTACAGACTTGTGCAACAAGTTTGCAAGCAACAATAATATTGCAGTCTAATTATTTTGGGGACGAGCATGTGTATGTGTGCATGTAGCCACTGTTTTGGAAAAGTATTGTTCATTATACACATAAATGTGCATTTTTTTTCACAGATTTGGCAGTTTGTTTATTTATCCTGGAGGTTATGTGTGATTGTGTGTGTGTCAGAGAGAGGATGTGAGCTTTGCTAATTGCTTTTGGTTTGTTTAAGAGTATCGACTGGACTGGAAACCATCATAAATTTTAGAGGTTTTATGTGTCTCTGCTGCATTAAGCACAGCAGCTGAGATAAAGAAGAACTGATGGTTTTAAAATTAATACAGGAGCAGATTGTAGGTATGAAAACGTGCTCTTGCATTAGGAAACTAGGAGGAACAGTCATTGATTGACAATATGAGCCTCTATTAGACACAGAACTTAGTTTGTAATTTCTCTATTGTTCTTTCTCTTGGATAATTACTATATATCTCTTTTCATTTTCTACCCTGCTGCTTAGTGATACACAGCCGTCTTTTACTTACACAGAGAGGAAGAAAGAGCTGCTGACCTTAGCACAGCTAAAAGAAAGCCGAGCTAGAAGACAGCAGCATCCTGGCTGAGTCTGGACGGGCAAACGATCAATTGATCCATCAATAAACCCCAATCTGTTGTATTGCCTCTTCAACTTCTCTTCATTCTTTGTCACTGTCTTTTTATTGTGCTGCAAATGTTGCATGAAAGCAGCCAGACATGCTAAATGATATTGGCATGCATCTGGGCCAACTCTCATACATATTCAGGAAAACTGCAGACTCTCCTTGGCTACTTGAGTATAAATGCCTTGAAGCTTCAGGACTAAGCGTTGACTGATGGCTAAAGGCTCGTTAACATGGATCTTGTCATACAGATATTTACTGCACTGTCAGGAAAAAAGCCACACTGGTGCAAAATACTTGCTCACTGGCAGTGGAGACCTTTCCAGGGTAAGCAGCAGGGCCTTGAGATGCAACACACTGTCATGCTGTCTGTGCAAAAATTTCACACTGACATGTTGTACATGTTTACACAGTAAAAAAAAAAAGAAAAATGTCTGCGTAGGCAAATCCCACAGGTGTGAACTTTCATGGCTCAGTCTGATGACTCAGACATCATGACTTTTAATTCAACTAAAACATAAGAGAAATGATTTGTCTCATTCTGTGTGTATTTATTCTGCATGTTTCCTTCTAGAGTTCATCTTTGTTTTCTCTTGTTTGTGTATTTACTTTCTTTTTGGACTTGATTTTACCCCTGTAGTTTAAACACCTCTGTCTGATGGATTCTGTCTGGATGACCGTTTGAAATGATCAGCCTTTGTTTCTTGAATTTGTGCCTTTAGTTTTTGAGTTGGAATTCTTGTGGGAACAATAATGTCTCCAACCTTCTGCTTATTGGGCTTCAACTTCAAGAAAATTAATGTACAAAAATAGTGAATAACTCATTAAACAGTAGTTTTCTATTTACATTTTGTACTCCAGGGTCAAACCCAAGATTTACTGAATGTATCTAATCCTTTACTCAGCAACCACCCTGATCATAACCAAATTCCAACAATCTGAATAGATTATATTAACACAGGTTACTTGAAATAATCAGCCGTTAAGGAAATTTATGATTACCTGATCAACCAGGCCCTCCTGTCTTTGACAGATTACTTTACAAAGACGTGAGGGCCTGGAGCTGAACCGCTGTCTCTCAATTTCGAAGGCGGGCTTAGCCAGTTGAGAGAGAACCAATCACAGAAACCCAGAAGTGACGCAACATATGTGACGCTAAAGCGGATACACACGAGGCGGAACAAAAATAAAAGGTTTAGCGAGCGGAGCCGTAATGGTAGCTACAGAGCCGTAATGGTAGCTACAGAGCCATGTTTAATGGAGGAGATAAGACGAATATTAATGACAGTTGTCGCTTTTGTGTCAAAAACTTGCGAATACGAGGTGTCATTGCACACTCGGTTCAGGTATTTGACCGCCCCAAGCAAGCGCAGAAGTAAAGCGCAGAAGTAAACACTTCATCCACAGCCGAGTCCGCCATGTTGAATGTTGTGCTCTGGGTGGAAAACGCTAGTTCCGTGTTTTCAGGATGACGCACAACAAAGGTGATATGTAACTGGTCCGTCCTAAAATTTGACGTGGAAATGATCGGGTGGGGCTCCGGTGTCAGACCCTTCTGCATTTGAACATAATGCAGGAGGATCTGATTGGTCAGGTTAGATTTATGACCCAGGAAGATCTGAGCAAATCCAAAGATCAGATTGAAAAGCACCACATGAGAGCTTCACTGGATAAATAAATGTTATTATTATTTGTTTTTGTTCCTTTTTTTAGCTTATCAGACGCACAGGTTTCAAGTCAAATACAAATCCTCTAACAGTTTTGACAAAAAAACATTCAAATTATTCTTCTCAGCCATTTTACAACAGAAGCTTTTTTTTTTTTGGGATGTGCCATTTCCAAAGGCAGAACTGAAATAAGACTATGATAATCCCCTCCCTCAAACAGAAAACAGATTCAAAGATTCCTGCAGGGATTTGCCAATCTCCAGAAACTGAGCCAGAACTTATGTTCTATTTCCTTTCCACTACACACACTAACCCTCAAACAGAAGAAGAAAAGGTGCTTTTCTGGTCGTTTTTGAGCTCAACAATATTTTATCAATCTGTAACAACCAGTAACCAGATTCAATCTCTATTTTTATACAGTTTTGCCTTCCATCCTGTCTTTCTGCTCTCATCTCTTTACATTTGGTGGTAAGATTGCAGCTCAAAATTGAACATAAATGTAACTCTCACCACTGATGACAGATTATCCAAGATGGCTCCGTTCTTAACACAGAAATCTGAGCAGTTTTTATCTTTGTGGCACAGTTCACATTAGAGTGTTGTCACTGTGTAACAGTCAAACCTTTAACACCTTTCTTCATGTATTTAACTCTTTGTTCCATTATTATCAAACTTGGTCTTCATCATTTCTCACAAGCATCTCATTATTCTCTCTGTTTACCATCTTTAAATCTTTGGGTTTTATTCCTAAACTCTTGGTGTCTTAAACAAGCTGAACTACATCACTGAGGAAATGAATTATCTGGAATGCAGATGGTCTCGTTTTGCTTCAGCATGCGTAGCTGAACCTCAGCTGTTGCTGTATGTCCTTAAAGTAAGCTGTTTGTATATTTACACAGAATATCACAGATGAAGGGTTACACCATTAGTTCAATTAAAATCAATGTACATTAGTCAAAATGGACTCGTTTGGAGATTGTTATGATGCGTTATAGGATATCCAGGACTTATGGAAAGGCTTCATGGTTGTGGTGACTCTTCCCTACGACTCTGATCAGGAGTGTTGATTAAAACATCTACTGACACACACCACAGCTGTCCATCATAGCGTTCTTTACCTGCACAGGTTTAACAATAGTTTTATAACAATCACAAGAGCAAAACTGGAAAATCTTCATTTTTAAGCCTTTTTCTTTTCAATATTTGTGGCAGTTTCTAAAAAAAATGTCCTGATTAAGAAATTAAAATCTGTGGTTTTTAGAAAATCTGTGAGAAACAAATACTGGACATATGCTAGTGTCAGGTCTTGGGGTTTGTTTATCATGTTATGTACTTCCGGGGTTTTGCAGGAGTTATTTTTCCCTTTTGGTTCTGGTTTTATTCTTAGGTCATGTTGTGCTTTTATTTTCCTTAGTCATCCTGTTTCCTGTTTCGCTTTTATTTTGGTCATGTCTGTGTTTCCTGTTCCCCTGCATGTATCTTAGGTTCCTTGAATGTGTCAGCTCAGCTTCATTCCAGTCTAGTGTTTTTCCATTCAGGTGTGTCGTGTTAGTAATTAGCTCCTCTGTTTCATTCTTTCCCCCATGTCCTCAGGTGTTTGATGTTTGTAATCAGGTTGGTGTTTTTGTATTTAAGTTCCCTGTATGTGTTAGTCGGCGTCGGTCTGTTGTCACAAACCCTGCATGTTCCAAACCTTAGTCTGTCATGTCCCGTCCCTAGAGCGTCTCTCTGGGGGTTTTGAGTGCCTCTGCGCTGGCCGTCTGCGGCGCCGTTTAGAGGACTCTTCTGTCGCGGTTTCCTGTTGTCATTTCCCCCCGTATTAATCTTAGCGTTAGCTCTCAGTTCATCTTAGCCCTCAGTCACCGTCTCAGCCCCTTATCTGGATTATGGTTTTTTCCCATGGATTACTTTGGTTGTTTTTTCATCTCTGGACTGTTCATCCGTTGCTCATTCCTCATGTAAGTTTGTTTTGCTGCCACGTCAGCACTTTACTTTCTTTATTAAAATCTTTTGTTATTCTTAGTACCTGTTCAGTTGTGTTTTCCCCCCGCACTCACTGCACCTGGGTCCAACATTATAACCTCGAACCGTGACAGCTAGAGCATGAAAATCTCCTGCTGAATGGACATGTCATGTCTTTTGGTGATTTTTTTGAGTGTCATGAGAGATTTGTACTTTTTATGACATGTTTAAAGGTTAGTCATTGTTCATTTTTAAGTCCCATGAGTGTAATGGATTGAGATAATTTTAAGTTGAAGACCAGAACTGAATACGACTTCAAACTTTTTCAAAAATCTTTTTACTAGCTTTAATTTTCAAATAAAATCTGTCTAATCTCTGCAAATGATTTGCATTTCTCAATTTTATTGGAGTTTTTATTTAATAATGAAGACAGAATGATTTATGGAAATTGTTTTCATCCAGTTACCTTAAAACTCAGCCTGTAAATAAATGATTCAAAATAAAAAAAAACTATTTTAAATAAAAACCTAATAAGAATGTTACCTTGTAATCGCCATCTTTATTTACAGGTAACATTTTATAGTGGTTAAATGGCTTTCAGAGTCTACTTGATTATATTTGCTGTCATGCAAATGGGATATTAACATTTACTCTGCACTGATTGGCTCTCGTTTAGGCTGGATTACTGTGGTCTTCATGAAGTAACTGCATGACAGCTTTCTGGTTACATCCATCAGTTAGTGCATGTAGCTACCTGAAAATATGATTAAAGTTAAAAAAAACATCAATAAATCAAAGCTGCCGCCAGAAAAACCTCATGTTCCAGACGTTGTTAGCATTCGGGTTTTAATATGCACATTAATAAACATGTGCTGCGTAAAGCTCCATGACCCCCTCACGGGTTCCTGTAGGATCTATTAACGTCCGTTCATGTTGTCTGACACTCAAAACGAACTCACACTGAACAAGTGATTTCTTTCTGAAGTGGCAAGTAATCAAATTTAAAAGCCCTCCATTTTTCTAAGTGGAAACAAATTTCTGAAGATTCAGCTGCTCCGTAATAATTCCATCTGTGCCTTGCTCAGATACACGATGTCCTGTTCCCACACTGCACGCCCCTTTTGAACTATCTCATTTTTCACTGCTATGACTGTTTGCAAAGGTCGGCCTGACCAACACGAGACAGGAAATGATGTACAGCAGCACAATGGACTCCCTACCAGAGATGAGAAGTTACACATCTGCTAATGGAGGCTATCTTCAAGTTCTTTGACTTTTAACCTCCAAGGCTTCCTCTTCTGAAACTGCACCTTCCAGGCTGTAATGTTCTCCATGTGTGATTTTGCTCAGCAAGGCTTTCACATACTCGAAATGTCACAAACATTCACTTGATAATTAATCAAACCCAAGTACAGACTAGATAAATCATCCTGTAATCAGTTCATTTTAAAACCTAAATTGTTACGTTTGATTATTTTATCCTGCACAGTCGTGGTAGAGTGAGACAAAGATATGAAGGGCTTCAAACAGTCTTTGTGGTAGTTCCTGCTATAGCTTGAGTCTCCAGGAATATATTTTACTTGTAAAGAGCAGCAGGAACAAAAATGAAAGGAAGCAGTCGGGGAAAGTGCACAGACAAGTTCTCCAGGCAACATTTCACTTTGTAAAAGAGCTGTTTCCATTTTCAGAGCGCTTCAAACAATCGCTGCCCTCAGGATCCACCACAGGCATTAAGACTTCCCTTTCCCTTCCTCTCAACTTTGAAAGCGTTAAATGTATTAACTTGAACAGCAGCCATATTCTACAGTCATCCAATAAAACTCAGGATTATAAGGGTCAATGAGTATGTGAGGAATTTATGTCATTTTATGTAGTTGATTTTTTTATTCAAATGTGTATTAAAATATTGATTACTTTGGTAAATATTTGCACTCTAAAGTAAATAAGTGCACACAGGTCCAAGAGGTTTTCTGCTCAGATAAATTTATACAAATTAATAGAGAAAATTCAAGGATTGTTGATTTGTGCAAATAATGAACTACATGAGTTTGTTTTGTTCACTTTTTGCAAAAAGAAAACCATAAATTTGGCATTCTTCACATGGGATCTCATATAGAAACATGTGATCACATGCAAAAAAACATGAACATATTTAAACTGTTCTAAAATCTGCTGAAAAAAAACCATTACACGCATTCCTTTGTTTTTACATGTGATTTTCACCGAGTGACATTTGTAAGGTTTTTGTTCCAAAACATTATGTCACATGCAAAATTTAAATGTTTTTATGTGTGAAACTACATTTCCTACAAATAAAGGGATTTTTGTTCCAAACATACTGTATGTTTCCTGTGCACAATGATTGTGAGTAAAACAGCCATTTTAAGGTGGACCTTCAGAGATACAGAGTAATAAGAGCTTTGGGGCATTTACCTCAAACAATCTGCTGACCTTCAGACAAGTTTCAGTAGTTTCTATGGAAACATCCACCCAATGAACAACGACTTTTTCATGACAGGTGTGAAAATAGTTTCCTAAACAGCAGAGATATCTGATTGTGTCCTTATTCTGAAATGCTTGTAAAAAGAAATGAATGTTGATTATTTTGTTTGAGTTTATATTTACAGGCTAAAGCTAAATCTGGCAGAAGAATTTATTCTTCGTTCATCAACCCAAATCCACTTTAAACCTGCAATGACATGAACTAGAATAAACAAGAAGGATTCAAGTAAAAATAGTCTGATTTTTTTATTCCAAATTTCATCTGAACAGTGTTTCTGATTGGACTGTGGGTCAGTAATCTTTACTTATTTTTGTCATTGCTTTTTGTATTGGGTGCTCATTGAGAACCTCAAGAGCTGGAGGCGAAAGCTGCTTTTCAGCATAGAGTGAAAGAAGAAGAAGAGGAGGAGGAAGAGGAGGAGGTGGGTATACTGAGCATGCTCTGTAATGCCTTGGGCCCAGAACGAAGCTCTGCTGACCTTGAGGGTGTCATTTCAATCGATCGACAGAGAGAAGCTGTGTGTGCATGTAAAGGAAAATGGAGGGAGAAAAAGATGGAGGCGTGCAACTCTACCAAACAAGGAGAAAACTGAAACCCGCACTAATGATGAATCATTGATAAGTGGAAGGAAGAAGGCTTCTGCTTTCATCTCTGGTTTCTTTTATTATTTCTACTTTATATTGTTTTNAATGTCTGGTCCAACTCTGGAAACTTTTTCCTCCAACTTTTGTCTGTTTTCAACCTCCATCCTTCATGATTTTCTATTTTTCTCTTTCTGACTTTTTGACAAATGTCAGTTCACCCACTGCTTCTACTTTTCCATCTGGCCCTCCTGTCTTCTACTTCACATTTAGACACATTCATTTCTTCCTTTTTCCTGTCTTGATATTTCTGTCATATTGCTGCATCGGAAGTTGGATTTTTATATGTTAACACTTCCCTTTCTTCAGGTGTTTGATATGGAGATGCAACTGCAGCTTTCTCTCTGTACACATACAGTATGTATCTGTGTTATATGGAGTGGATCGATACAGTTCTGTTTACATCTTCAACTTTACATTAAGAGTTGATCATGTCAAAAATAAAGACCGACCCACAAAAGGTGATTCTGTCCGGCTGTGGTCGAGTATGATGAAAAAACAGAATAATCAAAGTTGTTCAAGACCACTTTAAACCTTTAATGTCCACATTAAGAAAATATATTTATTAAATATGTTAATCATTTAAATACTTCTATTTAAACTGATTGATTATACAGACTAAAAAGTGTTTTTTTTTTAATTAGGGGAAGTGGATCAAAACTTTTGACTGATTCTGAAAAGGTTTTTTTCTCCTTTAGGGGCTTTAATATTGAGGCATCATGTGTTTGTGACTTGAACCAATATATCAAACAATTACATGCAGAATCATGAAATGTGATTATCTCTGCAGGATCTTCCAGGTAAGACAAAACAAAATTATATTTTTGATCAAATGTTTAAATAGATTCTAAAGACAACAACTCTAAAGTTACTCTAAAAATTGATTCATTATCACAAACAGCATGACAGTAGTTTCTCACCTGAGATCATTTGGACTGAGCAGGTAGGTTTAGATTTATTTGGGAGACATCTCAGTTTGTAATAATATTGTGAGAGACACAATAATCTCAAATGTTCAAAACAAATCTTGATCGATTTTCATCTTGAATGCAGATCATGTTTAAGTGGTTCCATGAAGCTATATTTACCCAGAAACAATTAAGGCCAATTTATTAGTGTTTATATGTGAAGCACTCTGCCCACACGGAAAAGATTATGGGAATTAAACCAACACAGAGTGGAGACACATTTGCATGCATCCGCCAAATCAGCCAGCAGTGTCTCTCTCTCTCCTGGGCTTCATCCGCCTGAACAAAAGATGCCTTGAACTTCAAAAAACAGCAACTGCAGTTGAGTTTGGTGTTACAGGAAATCATTTCAAAATTTGACATCAGGAACTGAATCAGAGTCACAATAAAGCATCATGGGTCAGCTCCAGGTGAAGTACATCTGATAAAAAGTGTTTTATAATGTGTAAAAGTTTAGCGTTTTACTCTTATGTCCACATGGAAGAAACATCCATCTTTTTTTAAATGGGTTTCAGTGTGAACATTTTTGGAAATAAACCTCAGTCAGGTTCATAGTTTGAGCTTTTTAACTTCACATCTGCTTCACAAACCACAAGGCCTGACATGCTCTCTTCACACCTCTTGATCACAAGTTTATCATCACTGTCAGCACTGACTGTATTCCTGTAGGTGTGTGTGTATATCCTTGTGATTTAGAAAACCATGCTGCTGTGACAAAGTGCTGTTTGTTTTAGATTAGCGTTGGTGCTGTTTTTGCCATCTGTAGTTATATTTCTGTTCTGCTCAGAGAAACTTTGCTCATCAGAGAGAATCTTCAACAAACAGAAATAATGTGGCTCCAACAGAACACACACATCCAAAAACCTCTGCCTGACTCCAGAGTTCATGTAGATGCACCAATCTCTCAGCTACTTACTCAATACAATCACCCTGATGCCAACACTCTGCGCACACACACACACACACACACCAGGCTGTGAAGATGGGAAGAGGGAGGTCATGAATGGGGAAGAAAAATCAGCAAGAGTCAAAGCGAGCAATCAGTAAGAAAAAGAGAAATCATAATGAGATCTTACAGTAATTTTAACAGACATTAAAATTATTATGTGATTCTAAGTGGTGGAGAACTCATTTCCTTCAGCACAACCGAATGTACTTCCCCAGAAGAAACCAGACACACACACACACACACACAAAAACACACAAAATATACATGTTTTTATCTGTCCCTCATTTTTTTTGTCTTCCAAAAAACTGCACTTTAACACTGAAATGCACTCACGCTTGGCAACACATTTATCTCTAAATTTACATTCATTTTTTGGTTTGCTGATTTGAATTTCAAATGTGGACCTTAACTGCTCTAAATGTTAGCAGCACACATGGTGCCAAAATGGAATTTATTCTTAAAAAACAACCGTATCTTTAACCAGCATAAAATTACTTTCTCGGTATTCTCAAGTATTTCACCATGTATGTATTATGTTTCCTGAACTGAACTAAGCTAAAGTAAAGTCAGCTGAATAGAGACTGCAGACAGTCTCAACAACCAGATTTGTAATAAATGTTGTCTGTTAATGTTTCTTTGGCAGAAAACTGAATTTGATTCTTTTTCAAACTCCATAAAAACTGTTGCATGAACAATTCAGACTAATAAAATGTGTTAGTGCACAAAGAGAAAGAAAACATCTGCAAAAAGTCTAATCTGTTCTAGTAAATCAGTGTGTTAAATACAATGACAGGTGTTAGATTAGTTTATTTTTAGAGGGAAAGTAGGTTTCAATAATGCAACTGTATATTTGCATGATGACGTTGAGGATTTCATGAGTTCAGTTTAGTGTACATGCATGTTATTCACCAGCAGATCGGAGACAATTTATAAACAGCAGCAACTTTCACCAAACCAGAAAAGACTCATGGATTTGTCTTTTTTTCTGGACATTCAACTACGTCGATAAAAAAGTCAAATATTTTAGAGTCTATTCATTTGTGTTACTGTTGTGTCTAAATTCATGTTAGCTTTTAATTCTGTTGTTTTAGAGTTATAATTTAGATTGGATTATTCATGTATCCATGAAACCTTCCATGTTTAGTCTCCCAGAAACAAACTGCGACTATTTTCTATTTTCAATACAAATACAGATAGCACCATTCTGCAGGAAATAAAGTCAGAATTCATACCTTTGATGCCAAACTTGGAGTTTCCTCCAAACTTGAGAATGACCAGCATGAGCAGGAAACCGGTGAAGGCAACAGCCGTGATGCCCACCACTACATACACCTGCAGAATGACAAGCTGAAGTCATGAATCTACAGAGGAATTGTGCAAATTTACTGAAAGTGACACAAAGACATTAAAAGACAAACAAGCAGTGACAGTAAGCACCTAACAGTGAGATACTAAGATGTAGCAAAACAATACTTACAGCTACTCTGTCCTCAGGCGGGTCCAGAGGAGAAGTGTCTGCTAATGAAAAGGGTAAGCACAGAACAAGGGGGAGTGAAAAACTGATCTGTGACAGATTATTGCTTTGTTCTATAGTTGGGTGTTTTATTTTTTGATAAGAACTCCATCACAACTCTTTCCAATAAAATTACTTAAAACTTCTTGAGTAAAATTAGTTTAGAGTTGGTCGTATTTTTGATTTTGTTGTTCAATGTAATTTTCTACAGCTTCACAAACATAATTAGGCCTGTTGAACTTTGGATATCTGAAGATAAAGCAGCTTGTTAGTAGCCATGCTTGAATCTAAAGCAGTGATATCTTCCAGGTCACATGTTTTACATGTTTCTCTGCTTCAACTCAACTGGTTTGAATAAATTGGTGATTTCTGCAGAACTTAAGGGCCTGACAAACAAGTAACTCAAGTCACTGAACCAGGTGTGTTAGAGCAGGTAAACAACTGAAACATGCAGGATAGTGGCCCTTGCAGACCAGGACTGGACACCACTGGTCTAAAGCCAAAATCTGTCAGTATAAGGATGATGGAGTTAAAGAGTCACCATTCTGTGGGTTATATCGAATAACAAAAACAATGTAGCATGAAGAACCTTACAATCCACAAGGCTAAAAATATCTGTAGTACTGAGCAGATTAAATTCACTCACTTTCAAAATACTTGGATCTATTTGACCAAGAGGATGACCTACACAAATCCAAATTCTAAAAAAGTTGGGAAGCTGTGTACAATGCAAATTTGAAAAGGAATGTAATGATTTGCAAACTTCATAAACTAAATTTTTATTCCAATAAAACATAAAGATGATATCAGATGTTTAAACTTAGATATTTTACCTTTTCACAAAAAAAATTTGCTAATTTTGAATTTGATTGCAACAAAACATCTTAAAAAGTTGAAACAGGAAAAATAAAAGCACTGAAAATAGTCGATACAATAAAAAGAAATGAAGGAACATTTTATAACTAATTAGGTTAGACAACAACAGCTCAGTAACATGACTGAGTATAAAGAGGGATTCTCCGAGAGGCAGATCTGCTCAGATGTAAAGATGGACGGAGGTTCACCAATCTGCAACAAGCTGTCTAAAAATGATGGCACAAGCTTTAAAGATAAACATCTAAACAACGTCCCTGCATCATCCCAACAGCACAGCTTCACAGTAGAAGAGTCCAGGTGCTGAACTGACCTGCCTGCAGTCCAGAATTTTCATCAAAAAAAAAAAATTTGGTGTATCCTAAAACATTACGCCGGGCTCACACTGCATCCGGATCCGTTCCGGTGCTGACCCCGCAGGTATTCCGTTAGATTAAAATCCCTTTTGAAGGCTCACACTAGCTCCGTGCGGTGCGGGTCCGGTTACGGAGGCTGTACGGCACTACGGAAAGAATCCGCAAGGATCAATTTTTTCCGGACGCCGGAGTCACTCCGCGTCAAGTTTGATGAAATCTGACGAACTATACAGGAAGTGTGGCTTGAATATCCGGTGTTTTTTCAAAATAAACGAGTGTACAAACAATTGTAACTTGACTCTTCTTTTTAGACAGCACACGCGCTAATAGGAAATGTAAACATTACATCACACCCGGTGACACAGGGTCCCGAAAGCCTGCAGCACAACACATTTTCACACATTTGCTAAATAATGGACGTGTTCTCGTGTGAAGTCCCGACAAAACGATAACCCACGTGAACTTCTGTTCTCGCGGGTGACGTTTTACGCACCCAGCACCGGAGCTGACCGCACTCCCTATCCGGAGCAGATGTGAGTGGTAGCTTGCGGAAAAACCGCACCGAAGCTGGACCGAAGCCGTTCCGTAGGCAGTGTGAGCCCGGCGTTAAGATCCTGCCACAGAGGTTGGGAACTGTTGAGCGACTAGAATCCTGAATCAGATGAGGATAGGACAACATGTCTCTCCTGAGACTCCAGCAACTAGTCTCCTCATGTCCCAGATGTTCACAGACAGATGTTAAAGTAAGACTGAATACTACACAACTGTAAACACCACCTGGATCATAGTCACTGGTTTTTGCATTTTTCAAGTTGTCATGAGACTTGGTTGCATAACATCATTTACATTTATGTAGGAACCCGTTTCTGTGTTTTAAACTTTAAGAACTCCATAAAAGATTTTTAATATAAAAACATTAACATGAAATTGCTGTTAAAATTATGTACCTCTGTGTTTTTTTTTTATTTTATGGCAGATCTATTCTGCACCACTATTGCACTAAGACCCTCTTTGCAGAATGATGGCCTTGCTAACTCCTCCTGCAAACAGTTATAAATGTGACTGGGTTGCAACAAATTTGAAGAACTTCTTTCAGTTCCAAGACAATTAAGACACTGATCAGTACTCTCTAAATAGGTCTACCGCTGTGACTTTTAGTCTATGAGTCACTTTCCTTCACCCTCACCATGCGCTATACATCAGCAGCTTGTTCCAAAGAAGATCCTACCACCTAACTCGAGCTAGGATGCAGCTATGTACTTCAGAATCACACCACACAAGCACAACTCTACTATGTGAAGGGGTCTTAGATTAAGCAGGAGACCAGCGTGACCGGTCCTGATTCAGTTTCCTTGCATCCAACCCACATCATGGATATGTTGCCGCCAAACTCCTCCAAGCACCTTCCATGTCACCCCAATGATAAATCAGCCTGACGTCACTCCAGAGCTTTGCTGTGGACTCAAAACGTTTTGGGCTCATCTATAGTAGTGACCCCACTACATTCTTAACACGTGACCTTGCCAAGACCATCCGTGTTTCAGTCGATTTTGTTATGTCGTCGCAGAGTCATCCTGTGTGAATGGATCTAGCACAGTGTTTGAAAACTGGTCAGTGTAGCATGTGTTAACAGAAAAGATCCTGTTCAGTCAGTGAAGCTGTGTTGTAAGAGTTAACAAAATAAAAGACAGCAGTACCTGTAGGATTTTCTGCAGGAGGGAGGACATGTTGGAAAAAGAAACAGAGACAAATTACATTCAAAATAAGATCTTATTCTAATAACACTTTTTTGCCATGCAGTATCTCACAACTAACTGTGTAAACCATGTCCGTTATCTCTGCTAACTAAACCCACACGTTACAAAAAGGACAGCAAACAAACCAACAGAAAACAAAACATGCATGACATCCAAACTGAAATGGTAACAACATCAGGAATGCAGTGTGACAGAAAAAAGCTGTGATGTTGTGTAGATATGTAACGCACCCTCTGCAACTTGAGAGAAAGAGAGAGAAAAAAAAAAAGATTTCTAAAATAAGTTTTCTGTTTGTTAAATGTTGAAGACAAAAACACTGACACTGTGACAGAGTGGGATTTGTGAGTACTTTGACACTTAATGACAATTAAAGTCAATTTTACTCACCATAGTAGTAAGTGGGTTCATGGTCTAAAAATTGGGACAAAAAAAACACAAATTATAACTCAGTTTTCCATTTCCATGATACTGCTGCAACAATAATGAACTAGTGAACTTTCTGCTCTTTCTTTCCTAATGACAGTTTTAGTGCTGTGCATCAGTGTAATAATAACCCAGTCATGAGGCGAATAAAACAAAGGATGAAGAGTTACTCCTCACCCTCCCAGGGCTTGAGCATGAAGTGAGCCACAATCTGCTTTCGGTCGGATCCGTAATCGTTTTTAACCACCAGAGTGTAGAGCCCATTGTTGATGTGTGTTGGGCTGTCCAGCTGCAAGCAGCCGTGATATTCTCTCTCTGTTACGTCATGGATCATGGTCATGATGTATTCTCCCTCCGTCACTTCTTTATCATCCACATACCACTGAAAATCTGGTTGTGGGTTTGCTGGAAACAGAATAAAAACGATAAATCAATTGATGGGACCCGGTTTGTATAGAATTGAACACTTTCATTTCCAAGTTGGATGCGAGGTCATGTGAAAATAACTGAGATTCGGAATTTCTTACATACCTGCCACGCTGAAGGGGATGCACCAATGATGGTCCGGGATTGCATCACTCAGTTTTGTGATTTTAGGTGGAACTAAAAGACAAAGAAAAGTAGTAGAGTGTTTTATAGAAACTGATTGACCAGCAATCAGTTTAAATTTCAACACTTTAAGAATAGGGTTAAACATACAAAGTATATCCAGCAGCAGAGAAGACTCCCTCTCTCCAACAATGTTTTCAGCTGTGCAGCTGATCTTGCTGTTGTGATCCATTGACGACAAGTTGGACAGCCGCAGTATTGAAATCTGGCCTGACGTCTCGATCTGAGTAAGAAAACAGAAACCTTAAAAACTCTTCTAAACTCTTAACAATGCATAATTAGGTGGTTTCATTTTGGGTGTTAAAATGACATCCTAGTAGCACAGAAATGTTAACTGTGGAAACTCAGTTGGCAGCTTTGTTTCACTGAACGAGCACATTTACAGGCAAGAGACCAGACTGTTGAAGTGGTGACATCACAGGACGTTAACGGTTTTCCTTTTTCATGTTTTTTAGTCTTTTGTCAATTTTGTTTTCATTCACTGTTTGAAAAAGTTTCATCATTGAAACTCAGTCAGAATATTTGAGTCTGCGAGAAGGCTGAGACTTGGTCAACCCCAAAATGATGATGCTAGAAGTGAGAGACTGGTCAGTCAAATCGACTCTTCATTTTGTTGAACACGAAAGTCAAAGTTAGTCAGTGTGATTTAATTTAAAAGTTCAACTTCAAAGATTTAGAAAGATTTCAGTGATATATCTTTGTTGCTGTTCTAATTTTAAATGCTAATTAGCTAATGCTAATTCCATAAGCGTCAGAGCCAAATTACTCATCCACCAACTGGTTTATTAAATAATGCACTTTTATTCAGATCAAATCATGTTCATTTTTCTGTAAATACTGTATAAATAGTGAGAGCGATCATTTACAAATATCGAAAAAACAAGATGGCGATTCACTTTGCTTCATTACAAATTCAACTGAAAATCCACAACCCAACTTGACAGTTTATTAACATATATGTTACATACATGTAGTATAATGTTTGAATCATTTATAAATGGTAACTAAGGTCTCCCCTGAAATTTTCTAATCATATAGAAAATCCCTTTTTTGCTCAAAACAGTAACATACAGTATATGAGACATTTTGAATAAATGTTTTAATTTTTGTAAACTGGTTCAAAACAGAACTATAAATTAAACCTTTTTAAAATACATTTTAAAAAGTCATGAGAAAACAACCGACAACTGAGACAATTAGTTGTTGTGCACAGGTTCATCAATTTTTCTTTTGGATGTATAAATATGAAACATCTAACATAAATGCTTTTGTGTTACTGTATGTGTGCATGTGTGTGTGTGTGTGTGTGGGGGGGGGGGGGGGG
>SSNP01000049.1:3079215-3103319 GCA_006937955.1 Pachypanchax playfairii
GGGGGGGGGGGGGGGGGGGAGCTCACTCACAGGTTTACCTCAGTGCACAGCCAGGAGAGCAACCTCTTCCAACCATCGACTCTTTACAGAAACCTGACGTCATTATCAGTAAAAGCATTAATTCGACTTCTGTAAACCACAGAAACATCAGATAAAAACAACTTTGAACAAACTGTTTTCAAAATATTTCTATTGTTGCGCCTATAACACAAGCTTATAAATGTGTTGACACTTAAAACACTGATTATTTCTGAAGAAACAGAAACTGATGATCCAGTCTGTTTTATTTTCCTTGAAAACATACTTTGTTTTATTTTCCCTTATTTTGTAAAATCCCAGTCTGAAGGGTTGTCATAAGAACGACACAAAAACTACTTCACGTGTTTAAAAATTGATTTGACAAATTCTGAAGAGAAAATTGAACAGAAATGTGGAAATCTTTTGCATGACATAAGAAGTTTGAAAATCGGCTACGACATTAGACAAACAGAAATACACCTTATACTACAAAAAACTTTGAATAAAATATCTGGAGTATTATATATATGTTCATGTTAGTTATTTCTGAGCACAGCTTTGGGACTCAAACTGTTTAATCCTTTCATTCTTTTTTCTGAATCAACAACTGGAACCGAAGAGGAGTTTCTTGTAATTAGCTGAACAAGCTGCATCTGTAATAGCACATAAGTTATTACATTGAACAGTCATGATTTTGTCCTTGAGTGTTTGGCTCGTGCCACAGCCCACCTGCAATAATTTGTGAACATATGGAAAATACTGCAGGGGGAGAGAGTAACATGCAAAGTGTGCCAATATTCATGGGCGATAAATAGAAAAAGCCAGAAGTGTAAAATGTGTTTGGGTTTTTCCTCAGAAATCAATCACAGCAATTCTATCCATTAATAAAAAAAAAAACAGCACACAACTAACTTCATCTACATAACATCAAACAATGTAGAAATGTGGGCTTGTATGTGTGTTGTTTTATCATGTGATCAACCCATTTACATTTCACAACTCAGCCAGTAAGAATGATCAAACCAGCTTTGGGTAAGATCCTTAAATCTAAACAAGCACAAATCAGATTTATAACCAGGTGGGGTAAAATCCTTGTTCAGCACAACATTAAAACAGTTTTGAAAAATGTCAAGTATTATATTGGTTAGAAAAAAAAAATACTCTCAAAGAAGCGCCAGCACTCAACATAGAGCCAGTTCATTCCTGATGACACATCACCGCTACTAAATGAGGAGCTTTTGGGAGCCAAAAGAGTCAGTTCTTGTAGGCGAGTCGGAAAAAGACTGAAATCCCATCACTAGTGTTAGCAGGCAAATTGTTAAATCCAAGTCTTAAATCAAAACTGAATCAAAGCAAGTACTGAAACAGGACAAAGAGCAAATAAAACCTCGGGACAACAAAAAACTGCTGATTAGAAACTGAAATCAGGTGTAAGTTGGAAACAGGAAGTAAAATCAGAGAGTGAAAGATCAGGGAAATTAAAGAGAAATTGAGACACAATATAAAGTCAAATGATTAAAACCTGTGGAAAATAAGATCAACCTTAAACTGGTTTAAAACAAGAAACCAGATCTCAATCTAATCGATTTGATTAAAAGTGTTGATGTTTTCGTTTGAGGCAAATTTCTCCATCAGATTTGAACATAAACAGCAAGAATTTCTATCCAGTTTAAATCTTGACATTTACTTTGCCACTTTTCCCTAAAAGGTTGTTGAAGCCCCTCATTAAAACCTCTCAATCCCTCCTGTTAACAAAACTTCACCTCTAAACAGCAGAACTACGACCTTGTAAGGAAGTCAAGGGACCAAATAAAGACAGGATGCCACTAAAAGCCGCGGTTAACTTTTAATTGTTGTCATTAACAACCTCTTAAAACATTACGGCTACAAGAATCATAATCTGCTTTTCTTAGTTTGCCCTTGGCCTCCTGCGTCATTTCAATTTAATTCCAGTGTTTTGTAAAATTCCTTGTTATTTAACCTGGATTTGACTGTGCTGAGTAAGTGATTGGGTTTCTGTTATTAGAAAATTCATACATGTGAAGAACATCTCCAGCCCACAGACACTGACATGAGCCATCTGGCCTTTGTGGGCTGATCTGCACTGCCATTTAAGGCTTGTGCCTACATGCTGCAGGGAGGTGATTAAGGCTCAAAGTCACTCCATCCAAACAGATGAACTGACGGAGAAACTAACATAAAGAGAGACAGATGAAGATGGAGTGCACCTGCGTTGTGAGGTCTGCTGATGTTTCTGCAGAACAAGAGTAAAAGCCTTTAACTAACAGCTTAAGTATTCGGAGGAAACCTACTGTGTAGTGTGAATCCATTTTTTTTAAAAAAAGCTTCTTAATTTTCACTTCAGCAGGCAGTGCATCGTTTAAGGAAACTTAGTGGAAGTAAATTATGCAAAAGTTGAAAGTTGTATGCGTTTCTTTCAGTCTGTGTTAGACTTTCAGCACCTGCAGCTATTTAAACATTTCTTTCTTTGTGACACAGTAGATTGGTTTTTTTCGAATTGCACACGCAGTACAAACCCAGAGCTGCAGCCTTCTTGGTACAGCATTGCATTGGTCAGCAAATGGAGGAGTCCTCTTTTTTTTGGAGGGGGGGGATTCAGCAGGATGCAACCCAACAGACAGAGATCAGTGTCAGCCTCAGCCTCAGGGCTTCGCAGGGCATTTCCTCTCTTTTGTGCCTCCCTCACAATGTCACTCAGAAATTCTCAGACACACATGAATCACACAGACAGATGGAACATGAGAAATACAGTTGAGACATGCAACCAGCAGTTTGCTCAGACTGAGACGTCTTTTGGTGCATCACGGTTGATCCTGAGGCGTCATTTGGCTCTCCTGAACCCACCATGTCCTTCTACTCATATATCACTCTGCTGGGGGTCCCCTGCCCACCTCTTCAGGGGTCCCAGTGTGACCATGTCATGCCAAAAATAACCTCTGTTAATGGATGGGAGGCAGAGGGGACAGATCAATAGGAGTTATCAATGACATTGTTAGCTTCCTGTAAGCGAACTTATTGTTTGTGTCCTGAGTGCTCACATTGCCTCGAGCTATTTCTGACCACACAGTTTGCTCTGTCAACAACAGATGTGGCAAAAAAAAATCCTTTTAGATTCAGGATTTTGTCTATCACTGTATTGAGTATATTCGATTTCTGCTGAACAGCTATAAATTTGTCATCTTACCAGTGAAAGGAGTGGGGATACGGTTCATTTTGTCCTTGAATTAAATTCAAACTAGAAAATATCATTTAACTTTGTTCTGTCGGGCCGCTAAAAGCTAATAAATCCAGAGAATAAGAGCAGGTCCTGTGCAGACTTCCAAAGAGAGGTCAAGGTGTAATTTGACCCTGTTTATGAATAGAAGAGAACCCAAAATAAAATATTCATGAAAAATTCATACAGTATGTAAAGAAGAGAGGAATAAAGTATCAATTAACTGCTGACATTTATACATTAATGCTTGATAAACATTCCCATATGCTGGCAGATAAAAGTCATGTGATCTGCAGGATTCTCCTCTGGATTGACAGCAAGCTTGTGGTAAAGTTTGATCATGTACTTTATATAAATGCATCAACTATAGAGAATTTTGAGCGGGTTTTGCAGAGAATTGGTGGTTTTGTTTTTATCTGATTAACAAAACATGAAGATTTTAGAGCAACAGAAATGAAGCTGCTGCAGGTCGACAGTGTAGATGGTATTTTATTTGCACCTGATTTTCAACTTATTTATTACACAAATATTGTTTTAGAGTTTAGCATCGTTCTGCCTTCAGTGTGTCCGGTACGGCGTGTTCTCAATGCCAATGAGGACATGTCTCTGATAACTGATAACACACACACTCACACACTCACACACACACACTGATTCTGTACTGAAGATTTCTTTTTCCTCTTTCTGACAGCAAATCTATGCATCACATTAAAAAATGCCTGCACAGCATATGGATTTCTAAGCTTTTTTTACAGACATACGGCAGCATCCAAACTCAAATTTTAAACCTCCTCCATGAAAGTAGAGGCTCCCCGTGTGCACGTGAGCTTTAATGTGGTCATTTGTTTGTTTTTGCATGTGTCAAGCATCACGACTTAATCAGATTATGAAGGCGGAGCACAGTCCTGTGTAAATGAAATAAAGTCTACGCAGCTTTCTTCTTGCAGTCTTTGCAAACACACACCAGCAGAGACGTATAACTGATTACTGCAGTAGTTGTCGCTGCATGAATTGTGTTGTTTGTACAGTTATTCTCTTAGCGTTAGCTGCGAACCTCTCGTCTCAGCTCGTACGTTCCCCACACCCCCTGGGAACTGACAAAACACTTAACACATTTGTTTTACAGTTACAAGCCTCACGCTGCATGCACTGCATTTAAACACATCTACACGTGTGCAAACAAGCACTGTGTATTGTACAGAAGTCACTAAATCATATAAAAAGAAAGAACAGAACAGCTCAGAAAGTCAAAACAAACATTCAAATGAACTTGAAGAAACGTGTTTGGATAGTTTTGTTTGCTACAGACTCTTCAGTGCTTTGCATTCTGAACATCGGAGAGTTGTTTTTTTTTTTTTTCTCCCGTTTGCCCTTTCCTGTCGTCTCCTGTGTGTGTGAGAGTGTGTGTGTGTGTCCTCACCACAGTTAGGCAGTGTCAGTTTGGACAGCAGCTTTCGTGCCCTTCCATCCTCGATGCAGCGCAGCTCCTGAGTGTCGGCTTCCTCTCCTAACCACAGCTTGATCCACATGTTCTCACAGGAGCAGTGCAGAGGGTTCCCTGTCAGGATCCTTGACACACACGTTTACACACAGTCTCAGTCAGGAACCAGAAAGAAAGAATGAGCAGTGAAGCAAGAAAAGTTTAGAAGATAAATTTTCCTGTCAAATGTTACTATTGTCCCTGAAGGCTAAAATAAATAAATCAATAAAATAAAAGTCCAGCTGGAATATTGTAAAATCCTTTTAGCATATCATCCTGTTTGTTTTTGCAACTTTACATGATATTAGTTTTCTGGAATAGTTTTTGAATATATCCTTGTTGTCATTCCATATAGTTGTATTACCTCTTGCCTCCTTTAGAATCCTTACTTTCAGTTCATGACACCTGTTCTGCAGCTGTCAATCAGCCCAGCTGCTTCCACTCTGTAATCACCCTCCTGGTCTAAATCCTCCAGCTTCTGCAGTCCCCTGTCAGATCACTGCTGCCTGCGTATGTCTACGTGTGTTGGTGTTTCCTGGGTGTCCTTTCTTTTTTTCTTTTTTTTTTTTTTTTTGATGCCTCACCGGCTTTTTTATTTTTTTCAATCGTAAAAAGGTTTATTAACAGCATCATAACTAGACATTTTTGACTACTTTAACTACTTTCTAGGTTGGAAATATTAACAATTTGAGTAAGTGGAGAAAAGAAGTCAGTCAGTTAAAGTTAAATAACTAAGTTAAGCAAATAAACCTTTGCTAAAACAACAATTTAACTTTGGCTTTGAAATTAAAAGCTTTTAACATTTTTTTTAACTATTTCAAGCCTGTTTCTAGTTTTTAATGTTAGAATAAGCTGATTCATCTTGTTATTTTTGAAGCAGTTTAATAAGTTGCCATTACTTTTTCTTGTGAGAGCTGGATCTTCATGAAAACTCAGTCATGTTGCTTCGTTGGCGTCACCAGAGACTGAGCGATGGATATGATATTGGTCACATTGGAGGATACAGACGGGTGTGACTGCTTATCACCCTTAAGCTGCTTTGATCTAACATCCTTCATATCAAAACAGACTTTTTTCTTGCTTAAAGAAATTTTAGGATTAAAAGAAAGTGAAACCTTTGAGATTAACGTGACATAAAAGGTGCTACGGGCATCTGTGTGTCTAAACCTAGAGAATGAATCTAAAAGAAAACTGACATGAATAAATGATGCTGAAGGTCGCTGCCAACTCACAGATATGAGATGTTGAGGTGTTTAAATATCCTCCAGGACAGAGATGACAGGTTGTTATCTTTCAAATTCCTGGAGATGAAATTGAGCATCAGAATATGAAACTGACACAATAACAACACAGCAGTAGCAACATCATCCAAATGTATTAATAAATCTGCAAGATAATTCTAGATTTTTAAGTTTTCCTTACAAAATATATATATATGTTCACAGCTGGTTTATAAATGCTAATACATTTTATCAGCCATCAAATGATCTTGTTTCTCTCTTTTCCCCTTAACAATATAGATGTTTAAAATCTCAATATATAAAAGATAAATAAAATCAGATGTAAATCTATTTGAATTTTAGAGGAATTAAAATGTGAGCAAATTAGTTATTTTACATATAAAACTCTGCAGTCTTTGCACAGAAAGTTAGATTAGAAAAAGAATCACTTACAGGTATTGTAGCTTGATGTTGTTCTGAAAGGCCAGCTTTGATACGTATGTTAGCCTGCTGTTTGTCACAGTTCTGACACAAATCAAACAAAAACCAGATTTAATGTTTGGTTGATTTTTCATTCAAATGTAAAATAAAGTAAAGCATATATTTGGCAGTAATTTGTCAGACTTATTGCCCCGAAGAAAAAGATTTCTAACATAAAAAATAGATTTCAACATAATCAGAGTTAAAACTACGAGAATTGCAGAACAACACAGAAATGCTATGTTTAAAAAGTTTTATATATCATAGCAATGTAATAAATTAGAGCAATTTGTTTACATTTTTTAGCAATGTCTGACATTTAGTGATAATTTGTGTCATGAACGACTCACAGATTTCGGAGGTTCTTGTAGTAGAACAGGTCTTTGTCATTAATGGAGGAGAAGCTGCTCTGGTTGGCAATGTAGCTGTCAAAACATACAAGAGTGTGTCAGCAGGATCATTAGTTAACTGAAGGAAGCACAACCATAAATCTATCAGCAAGATAAAGAAACATATTAAGTAATTAGAATCATTTTAAAACAAGGATTGCAGCTGACGTCCAAACAGGGAAACAGGAACATTTCTGCTTCTCGCTGCTTTTATTTCCTCTGCAGCGTTTTGAGCAAAGCACTTGACCTGTTTGTGTTTGAGGGTCAGCAGAAGACGTTTGTTAGCGAGTCCCTCATGTGAATGAAAAGAACTATGTGAACATGTTTTTAAAAAGCAGCATTTGTTCTTCTCAAATATCACAGCTTTGGGATCAGATGTCTGGGCGTGTTTAAAGTTAAACAAAACATTTCAATAGAACCAGGAACAGCCTCGTTTACTGAGATAACGTGCTACTTTCTGAGTCACAAAACTTACTGACTGCTTGGATAAATTACAGACAGAATTAAAACATAATATATTTTTAATGAAAGTGAAATTATTAATCAGCAAAAATAAAAATTATATATATATATATATATGGATGTTATAGCTGATGGGAAAATGAAACATCACAAGCACTTTTCTTCCTCTCCGCTCTGTCATCATATTGAAACATATAAACATACCTGCAGTTTGGAGCTCTGTTTGTGTAAAATAACTGTATATTCTATATGCTTTTATACAACACCAAGCAAATATTTTCTTTTTTAGGTTTATTCGACACGTTTTACTAAAATAAACTCCTTTGGAACGTTTAAGAGTCCTTGAACTATTCAGGCTTTCACAAATGATTTCACCACTTATCTGCATTGTCAAATTCATTCCCTTCCTCATTAAGCTCTAAAATATATTTTCTTAGCAAATCACATTTGAATACGTTTGACTCAGTTATTGAACACACCCAGAGGGTGTGAGCCTATAAGGCAGAAATTACTCATCACCCATTTGAGTTTAATCACCCATTTATCAATAACTCCTGCAGTTCTGACCAATCGCTGGGCTTTTAATGCAAATGACCATAAACTCAGGACATCTAAGACGATAATTCATCACCACGGTTCCTGGCAAGGTCGCTTAGAATCAAACCTAAAGCCCCCCCCCCCATAAAGGCTTTTTCAGCAGACTGCATTTAAACTGCTTCCAAGGCTTCCCCAAGGCCGGCCGGTGATAAAGGTTGTTTATATCTGACCAAAGTCATCATCAGCAAGGCCGCTCGTCTCAGCCAAGAAACAAACCCTTATTAAAATGATTCATCTCCTAATCTCTCTCAGCTGAAAGGCCCAAAACTGTGTTTGTTGCTGTCAGATGTGGAAAAGGGGCTCGTGCTGTTATGACCGGGTTGAGGTTTGTGTCATGTTGAATGATCACCCCTGCAGAGGAGACCCAAGACTTCAAACATGAAGACCAGAACCGAACTTCATCCTCCTGCAGTCTCTGTTCCCGGATGATTCATTTGAATAAACTCATATAAGCCGTGTGGGAAGAGTCTGTGCTAATATTTGGGCTGAGGTGTGTGTGATGTGTGAGCGCAGGCTATTGTGCGCGCACAGAGAGTCGTTGTATGGTGTGTGTGTGTGTGCGTGTGTGAGCTCGCGCGCAGCTAAAATGATGTTATTTTCTGTTACTTTTCAGAATAAAGTTGAACAGCTACAGATGATATGAAATGGTTGTGGAGGGAGGGGGGGGTGCTGCTGAGACTGATGCGCCCTGAGTGTGTTATGTAACACAGGTTAGGCTGCACATGATGCTCGTCTGAACCAAACCCGATCCGACTCACTGAGGACGCTTCCACTGAGATTCCGAGACAATATGAAATAGATTCAAGCTTGAGGTTAAGATTTACTGCATTAAATCCAACCGGTGCGACTCCAAACACCAGCAGATGCAGGATGACATGCCTTTATGTGCTGGAGTCAAAGCAGCCTCCGACTGGTCTGGAATGATCAGGTTCAATGGAGATTTAATGATCTCGAGTGATTTCTGACACCTTCCTTACTCACATGTCGGTGATGTTCTCCATCTCCGCCTCGCTCTGCAGGACGGGGAAGGAGCTGATACCCCGCTCCGGGTCCACGCAAGAGATCCTGGTGCTGCTGCAGGAACAATATGAGGGACAAGCCTCCGCGGACATCCACGGATCCCCCGAGCCCACTGTTACCCCGAATGCCACAACCCACCACCAAAACCACTGCCACGACCCAGACCCTCTCCCCGGTGAGGAGAGAGTCCAGCTCCAGGGTCTTGAGACTCTCATCTCGGGTGCTTCAGCTAGAAGGCTCGCTGAAAAGCCCCTCGGCCCGGCCCAGGTTGGCTGGGAATCAGCCCCGGTTCTGCTTGTCAATGAAAGGAGAGAAAAGGCAAAATCCGAGGTTGAGATGGAAACGAGCAGCGCAGCGAATCTAGAAAACCATTATCCGTCTCCGTGATGACAGACAGACAGAAAGGAAGGTGTGAAATCAGAGAAGAGGAGCTGCGTCGTCGTCCAGGCTGTGCGTGTCCTCCAGATTCCCCTGTCAGACAGCTAGTCAGTCAAAGTCTCTGCCACAGAGGCGCTGTGTGCCAAGGAGGATCTCTCTCTCTCTCTCTCTCTCTCTCTCTCTCTCTCTCTCTCTCTCTCTCTCTCTCTCTCTCTCTCCCTCCCCTCTCTCTCTTTCTCTCTCAGATGTCAGTGACCTCAACACAATATTCTCGGTGTGTGGATAACTGTCGGCTGCTGCTGCTCGGCTGGTGGACAGAATGCGCGCTTTGCAGAGAGAAAGGCTGCGATCAGGATGGATAAAGGAGAGACACATCAAAGCAGATCGTGTACTATACCGAGATACATCATTGATCTCCGTTAGGGAGACGGTCCTTGATCTGCTTTCAGGAAGGTCTGGTGTCAGGTGCAGAGCATGAGGAGAGGTTTGTTGCTCAAGGACGCGTCAGCTCACCGCTGCACGTGCTTTCAGGAAGCTGGTTTCTGGTTTAGAATGAACTGTTTTGATGTTTCTGCTATCGTTGGTCCAAATCTGAATCCTCAAGCTGGATTGGCCTCGTGCTGAGTTCTGACAAAATCTATGAAAAGATGACATCATTTTTGATGCTGCAGACTTTCAGATCAGATAAACGGACCATAATTTACTCTCAAAAACATTGTGGTTGGGATTTCTACCATCTGATCATGAGCATCTCTAAACTTAAGAAAGTCAGAAGCATAAAGATTTTGTTTTTTATTCGCACACGTGCAACTACAATAGAAGAAAAGATATCCACGAGTTTTAAATTGTAATCTCTGTAAAAGGCTAAGCTGACAAAAAAACTTACATTCCCAAGCAAAAAAAATTAAATCAGACAAGGGAGGCTGAGAGAGGAGAAGCAATCACCAATCATCAAGTGTTTAGCTGGCATGTACTAGACCAAGCGTCACCTTATTAAATCATTAGGCTATATTTCATCATCATACGGGGCTTCAAGCCAAGCTCGACCTGAATCAATATGTCATCTGAGGGTGGAGGCGGCTGGATGCCAGTGCCTCTGCAGCTTCAGCTGGCTGGAGTTTTAACAAGACTGTAAGAGCAGCCATTGAGGACGGAGCACTTCTTCACCTCCTTGCAGCTGAGCGACAGAGAATGACAGCACATCTGCCTCCGAGCAGCAACATCCCAGACTCTCCACATCATCTCTTCTCCTCCGTCCCGTCCTGCTCAAACATGACGTTGGTGCTGACGCACAGCCAGTGCTGCTGAATAGAAGAGCGTGATTACGGCGCGCCACATCTCCGATGTTTGCCTCAGAAACCGAGTGAGCACATTCTGCTCAGAACAGTGTGGGTGTCCTAATTAAGTCTCTGTCTCACAAACAGAATATTTCAATTATCCTCTGTTCATTAGGAAATCTGACTGAATTTGCGACCTGTTTTACAATAATCAGCCCCATGAACTCTGTTGTTGAACATCAATTAAATCAAATGCAAAGAGACGTGATCCACGTGTGTGCATGAGACGTACACACATGCATTATATTCATGTGTTGCTGCAAATGTTTATTCATGTCTGTGTAATCACCAACATAATATGTGTTTTTGCATCAGTTTGAAGGTAGTAGTCGCATTAATCTCAACTTCCACTCATAATCCGACATCAAACACGTTTCTTGTTGCATCACGATCACGTGTTATTTCATCACATCTGAGCTCACAATTAACTTTGTTGATACCCAATGATCGGTTCTTGTGCTGAAATATAATTAGACGTTTTATATTCATTTGTATATTAAATGCAGGATCACAGCCACTTTTTTGTTGCTCTGGAATGCATTTATTTTTCTTTGCTACACAGTCACCTCAGCTCTTTATTCATCTTCATATGTGGTCATAATGAACCGCAAGGCAGTAAGAGCTCCTGCATGATGAAATTGCTCCATATTGCAACTATATTTTAACAGATGTTGCAACATTGCAGTTATCTTTCTTTGTATTTATCTGTTGCATCCGTTTTTCTTTTTAGTTTGTGTCTTTACATTGAAATTATTATTTGGATTTTGCACAGCTTTTTCCCTTTTTTGTTGCAACACCATTTTTAAAGGCCAAACATTTAGAATTTAGTAAAATTTCAAACAAAAAGGTTTCGATTCAGGTTGTAAAAGCAGCTGCAGGACTGTGTGTGTTCACTGCATAACTAGAAATCCTCCCACTTTGTGTTTAATTGTTGTTTATTCNTGACTAACTGTGGATGACCTGTGGATAAACAAACCTGTCTGTCACAGCTTATTTTCCTCAAATGACCTTGTTTCATTGAACTTCTTGGCTTCAGACTGAATAATGTTTTCAACAGGAGGATGGGCTGCAGGAAGAAGCTTCTTCTCTCCACAAACAGAATCAAATACAAAAAAAAAATAAACTGTGATCTGAACATCACATTGAGTGTATCCATAAAAATCCTATCCAACAGATGTAGAAGAGAACGTTGTCATGAAAATAAACCACTTTTCAGGTGATCAGATTTAAATCGAGACAACATTCTGTTGTAATTACAGGTTAGATAGATATTTATGTTTAGAAGAAAAGCTTTGAATGACTGCTATCATTTAAACATCTGGGTTGTCACGTGGACTCAACTTCACCTGTTCTAACCTCATCGTTGAGTTGAGGTGCTAAAGGATTAAACAGTGCTGCCCTCTAGTGGCAACTTAAATGTTTCTGACTTGGTTTATAGCACAACAATATGGTCCAGCTAAACAAACAATGTAGTGTAATGTTTGTGTTTTTAGTAATAAATGCATTATAATGTATTTTTCTTTATTACAGTTTGTTTAAAATTTGAGACCAAAGAGGGTTTTTTTACATCAATTATTTAATATGTGAGTGGTTGATTTGAATGAATCATTAAATCTTGTAGAAAAAAGAGTTTTATTTTAATAAAAACTGGATTGATTTTAAATAAATTGTCTGTGACTAAAAATAAAATAAAGCACACACCAAACAAACCTTTCAAAATCAATTTGTGTTGTTTCCAGATCCCATGGAATGCTAAAAAACATTTGAAATATATATGTATTTTAAGTTTTCATATATTTTTATTGCTCTTTTTTATTACAACCTTAATCATACTGTGCTGAACTGGATTACAGGATAGAGACTGAACATGTTTGCTTCTGTTCAACCACTTTTTGAGTTGATTGTGTTCTATCTTTAAAAAAATGTTTACTCAATCATAAATAACTGTCAAACTTTAACAAGTATGTCGCAGCTGTATATAATCAGAGGCATTCAGTTCTTTCTCAAAATGTTAGATGAAGTTATTCTGAAATAAATCTTTGTTTAATGAAATTTATTAGGTCAAATATAATCAAAGAATGAAAGAAACCAAAGAAAGAGGAGAAAGGAAAAGAAATTCAGGAAGACTGAAGGTCAGAATATTTGTGGAGGGGAGTGGACAACGACACCAGACGTGTCAACAAGAGTTCTCAGTTACTATCTGGTTGAACATAAACTAACTTAAGTCACTAACTTAAGTCATGGAGCTGAATGCCACAGAGCAGCTAAATCTGAAACAAGGAAAAGACAACAAAGCTTTTGAACATGAGGTCGGTAAATACTCCAAACATGTTTCTAATTGATTTATTTCACTTGAACTGGGATCTGAAAACGTTAATTTATGCAGTCTTGTGTTTTAAAATGACGTGTTTTACATGTTTCTACTGACTCTGAGTATTTGTTTGTCTCCAAAAAAGCTTTTAGTCACTTAAATATGCAGAATTACTGGAAATGTTGTAGAACCAGTTTATTTTATACAGTCTGTAGCAAAGATTATAGTGTGATCGGAACTAACACCTGCATGCAGAGAGACGTGCACTCATGGCCCCAACATGCACTCCTGCAAGTTTCCAGCTTTAATTTGGACTCAGAATATTTTAGTGTGTGTGTGTGTGTGTGTGTGTGTGTGTGTGTGTGTGTGTGTGTGTGTGTGTGTGTGTGTGTGTGTCTGTGTGTGTGTGTCTGTGTGTGTGTGGGTTTGTATTTCTGACCTCCTGGGGACCCGTTTCCTGACTTTTACTATCTTTCTGGGGTCCGAGGGTTCTTGTGGGGACCGAAGCCTGGTCCCCATAAGGGGGACTCCCCTTTTTAGACTTAGGGGTTAGGTTTATAGGTATGGTGTGAATAGAGTTTTAGTTAGTCTTAGGGTTAGTTATAGATCGGTAATGGTTAAGGTTAGGAAAAGGGTTTGGGTTAGGTATAAATCTAGTTACTAAAATCAATGGAAGTCAATGGACGGTCCCCATAAGGATAACAAAACAAACATGTGTGTGTGTGTGTGTGTGTGTGTGTGTGTGTGTGTGTCTGTGTGTGTGTGTCTGTGTGTGTGTGGGTTTGTATTTCTGACCTCCTGGGGACCCGTTTCCTGACTTTTACTATCTTTCTGGGGTCCGAGGGTTCTTGTGGGGACCGAAGCCTGGTCCCCATAAGGGGGACTCCCCTTTTTAGACTTAGGGGTTAGGTTTATAGGTATGGTGTGAATAGAGTTTTAGTTAGTCTTAGGGTTAGTTATAGATCGGTAATGGTTAAGGTTAGGAAAAGGGTTTGGGTTAGGTATAAATCTAGTTACTAAAATCAATGGAAGTCAATGGACGGTCCCCATAAGGAAAACAAAACAAACATGTGTGTGTGTGTGTGTGTGTGTGTGTGTGTGTGTGTGGGTTTGTAGTTCTGACCTCCTGGGGGCCCGTTTCCTGACTTTTACTATCTTTCTGGGGTCCGAGGGTTCTTGTGGGGACCGAAGCCTGGTCCCCATAAGGGGGACTCCCCTTTTTAGACTTAGGGGTTAGGTTTATAGGTATGGTGTGAATAGAGTTTTAGTTAGTCTTAGGGTTAGTTATAGATCGGTAATGGTTAAGGTTAGGAAAAGGGTTTGGGTTAGGTATAAATCTAGTTACTAAAATCAATGGAAGTCAATGGACGGTCCCCATAAGGATAACAAAACACACTTGTGTGTGTGTGTGTGTGTGTGGGTTTGTATTTCTGACCTCCTGAGGACCCGTTTCCTGACTTTTACTATCTTTCTGGGGTCCGAGGGTTCTTGTGGGGACCGAAGCCTGGTCCCCATAAGGGGGACTCCCCTTTTTAGACTTAGGGGTTAGGTTTATAGGTATGGTGTGAATAGAGTTTTAGTTAGTCTTAGGGTTAGTTATAGATCAGTAATGGTTAAGGTTAGGAAAAGGGTTTGGGTTAGGTATAAATCTAGTTACTAAAATCAATGGAAGTCAATGGACGGTCCCCATAAGGATAACAAAACAAACATGTGTGTGTGTGTGTGTGTGTGTGTGTGTGTGTGTGTGTGTGTGATAACAACAGGTTCAGACACACACTGAGGTGCAGTTATCTGAAGATACAGATGACGATTGTACAAAGACAAAACATCACAACAAAAGGTTTGAGATTTGTTTTATATCATCGCTGATATTTGCCAAATAGATTTTATCTTCTAAATCTTTCTTTTATTCCTTTGAGATAACATTTCTGTCCTTTAGCTTTCTTCCTGTTCATCCCAGCGTGATAGAGAAGAAACTAGAGGCACTTCGGAGCTGCTTCACACGGTACAAAGACCAGATTCACCTGAGCGTAAACCTGGTTTTAGCAGCAGGTGAATTTTCTGTGTTAATATGAGTTAAAGAGTAACTCAGAGCTCTGACTAGACTATTTGTTTTTTGTTTGGAGGTTCTACATACTATTAGAGTTTACACAAGCCAGGTCATCACAGAGGAGAAGGTGATTACCAACTGAATTATTTTATGTTATTTGTCCCAATAATTTCACCCAGACTTTAAAAGTTGAGTAAAGAAGAGCATCAAAAAACACCAACTCTCATGTTGCAAGAAACTTAGTTTCTATTTAATTACACAAGTAATAGTTAATCGTGCCGGTAAACAAGTGTGGGGGGGGTTGTCCCTCAGAGTGTTAGATCATCCTAGAACTTCCTGGAAGGATAAACTTCAGATAAACTCCTCATCTCACAGGTTGTCATATCTTCCAATGCAAGATATGACATATGAAGTAGTTTCCTCGAATCTTTCTACTTTCCAAATACTTAAAAGCATTAAAAATAAAAGTAATAGTTCATCTCTAGCTGTGGTTTTTCTACTTGATAATGAGGATAAAGTTATTATGTTCATGGGAAAAAAAAAAGCTGATAAAATTCAAGCAGTTCTGTGTTCCAACAGGATTCAAACGCACATGTGGAATTAATGTATATTATCTTTAATAATCTGAGTCTCACTGTGTTTTCATTCATTAAAGCTGCTGTACTTGATTTGCATAACAAATTAGTTTAACATATTTTTTTTCATGCCCATTAAAAATGTTTTAACACAGCATGGATAAAAATATGTTGTGAAGATTAAAAAAAAGATGAAAAAAAAATAATTAAGTGGTTCTCCCGTATTTGTCTAAAAACCTCAACCAATCAAATGGTTTGGTCCAAAAGGAATGATTGGACAGTCTCTCCAGCCATTTGGACTTCTACATTTATTTGGCTTCTGTGCTCCTAAAAAACTGAGACATATTATAGCAGAACACCACTGCTGGGAGTGTTCGCTGCTCTACCATGTCACAGCAGGAGAAACAGCCGCCGGCTGGTTCTGCGTCAGGTTCAGGACAAAGTAACAATTAATATCAGTTGTTCGTTGTTATATTGTTTTCACTTACCGGTGATTTCGTCATGTTACGGTACTTGAATGAACTGCAGACCAGTGTCTTGCACTCGGTCGTCTTCTGGGACTCCATGTGTTTCCAAACCTGGGGGGGCGTGGCTTAGGAATTTTACCCGACGGGAGGGGCTGAGAGTTCTTTGACTTTGTTGACAGTCTAAGCTAGGCAATTTGAAATCAGGGATATCAGCTTTAACAAGACAGACAGAAGTAACTCACAACTGATTTCAGGTTTTAAAAATAAAAATCAGCTCTAAAACATGATGCTGATGTAAAGCACGGATGGACTAAACAATAACTTTAACCTTTAAAGTGCATCTTTTTTTAGGGTAAATCCGCAGGTAGTTTTTAGACGTGCACGTGTTTCAAATCATTGAACATCCTCACATCAAAGCGAACAGGAACTTCCTGTTTTCCTGATTCTTTATGTATTATTTGTGCAAAAATTGCAGGAAGAAAATTGAGAAAAAACTGCTTCAAAATATGAAAAAGAAAGTCTCGTGCACTCAAAATGATCAAACTGTGGTCTCTAAATCCTTTTTATCTTCTCTGTGGTCAGGATGAGGATGTAATCAGTCAGATTTGTTACTGTTTACTTCAGGACGTGAATCTTTGTTGTTTTTTTGGTTTTTAATGTGAAGAGGCTCTTTGTGAATTTTCAGTCACTTTCAGACGTCTTTCAGTTTTCAAAGTGTTGTTGGATATAAATAGTATTAATTATGAATTTCTTTCAGGTTTTGTTGCTATAGTGATAGCAGCATGTATTCTGAATTTCCATCGTGCTTTGGGGCTGCTGGTCATCTCCTTGGTAACCATCTTCTTCCTGGCTTGGGATTGGATGGTGGAGCAGTTTGGTGGCTGGTTGTGGGGGGTTCTCGCTCCTGTAAGAGACCTTCTCAACAGAAACTGGTTTTGGATCAGAGGGTAAGAATTTTGCCATCGTTGTCACATAGCAGTCAAAGCCTCGTGATGAAAATCTCTCTGGAATGACGTAATGGAGATGACACACAATACAGTTCAGTGAAGGATGGAGAGTTTCTGTCTCCAGGCAACAACTAAGTGCTCAGACTTAAAATATATATATTTAAAAATTACTGTGAGCTACAAACTTCAACTCTGCAGGATAAATGTAACTGAATGCAGTGACAGTAAAGCTCAAGGGCTGATGGGAGATAACCACCCTACACCTTCCTCAACACATCTAATGTCTCCATGATTTAGATCTTGGTTGTTCATACTTGTGTTGGATCTGTTTATTCAGCCAAATTTCACTTTATACTCTCTCAAGACTGATTCTAACAAACATCTGTCAAAGTCTGAAACAGACAAACATTTTAACAATGTGTCTGTGTTTTCATTTCTCTGTCTGTCCTTCCATCCTGCAGGATGGTGTACACGTTAGCGCTGGTGGCTGCTGTGTGCTGGCTTGTTCTGGACACGGCCCAGCGGGGGACCAGACAGCTTGTGTCCTTTGCTGGTTTACTGTTGCTTGTTTTTCTAATGCTGCTGTTCTCCAAACACCCATTCAGGGTAAGAAATGCACATAAAAACATTTTGGATGTTTACACCAACAGGTTGTTGCCTCAGTTTGTCCATGTTTGTTTCAGTGGCCTTGGCACACTTTGTTTTGTGGGATTGGATTACAGTTCATCTTCGGTTTGTTGATTCTCAGGACCACGTTTGACTTAGATGCAGTAAAATGGCTTGGAAACCAGGCAGAGGTAAAGTAAGCTCATCTTTTTCTAAGATTTTATGCATCAAGATAATAAAACTGAGAGATAAAAGATTCATTTTCAGGCTTTTTCTGATGTTATGACTTTTAATCCTAGTAGAATCTGAGATGGAACTCTTTTGGGGTTGTTTTTGTATTTTCTGCATTCATGGTTGGATGTTGGGCTGAAATTACAGGAATGTTGATTCCAAATAATTTCACCCATTTTAAATGTTTTCAGTTGAGATTAATTCTTTTTAACTGTAGAATAACGGACATCAAAACATTTAGAAAAGATCTTGCAGCTTATTCCAGAATCAACATCTGGAATACACCTGGAACATTGCAGGTGTTTCTCCTCCATGACATCATGTTAACACACACCTGAATGCTCCTGCTTTTTTTTACTGGTGGTCACTCAATTAGAGGCACCAGCTCCTACCAGCTTAGTGCTAATCCACAAATATATTTACTTTATTTTTCTTTTTGAAATACAAAGAAAATGACAAACATATCATGTGATTTCCCTCATATGAGGTCTGTGTTAAACCTCCTCCTCATGTGTTGGTAATGAATAAAAATCTTCTCTATGCAGATGTTTCTGTCATTCACAGATGCCGGGTCTCAGTTTGTGTTTGGTGACAGTTACACGGATCACTTCTTCATTTTTAGGGTAAGATACACTGAAATATTCACATTGACATGCAAATACACAGTGTTTAAGAAACTTTACTGAATAAAGTGATATATAAAATATATGATGACAAGAAAGAAATGTACTTATTGTCACTTGCATAAAAATAAGTGAAAAGGAAACTGGAGCTGTGAACTTTAATGATTTTGAGCAATTCTATAAGCAGAAATACTCTGAGTATATCTACTCTGACTCTGGATTCTCCACAGGTGATGCCCATATTGGTATTTTTGAGTTCCGTCATCTCCATCCTCTACCACACCGGCTTCATGCCTTGGCTCATTCATAAGGTGAGGACACAGTTTTTTTTTATTCCATCAAATGTAGATAAACATCTCAGCTAAAATTCACCAAATCCTAGACTCTGAGTTTTATATTGAATTAGTCAACGCTTTCATTTCTTTCACACTGCTCTTCTTTTTTATAATCCTAAATTCCCAGATTGGGTTCATAATGCAGGTAACCATGAGAACATCTCCAGTAGAGTCAATGGCTGCAGCTGGAAACATATTCCTGGGAAACGTAAGCATGTGTAACAACAGATACGAACATGTTTCTGGGTTAATCCGACCCCGCCTCTGTTTCTGGGTCTCTTTCAGACGGACTCGGCTCTCCTGATTCGTCCTTACATCAGCGAGCTGACCATCTCAGAGCTACATGCTGTGATGACTGGGGGGTTTGCCAGTATCTCTGGCAGCATTTTGGGAGCCTTCATCTCCCTTGGGGTGAGGAAGACGTGGGTGAGGAACACCCAATTTTAATATGTGTAATCTTGCAACGATTGAGAAAGTGATGCATCATGAGACTAAAAGATGGAAGTTAAAGGGATTTGGCTAAAAAATGTGTAATTAACCACAGAATTGTATAATTTTTATTATTTTCTTTGTTTCAGGTTGATGCAACACACCTGTTGACAGCATCACTAATGTCCGCTCCTGCCTCACTAGCTATCGCCAAGATATTCTGGCCTGAAAACGAGCCCGTTGTCTCAGTGACAAACCACGACCTTCAGCTGATCAAAGGGTAGAAGAGATCAGATTAAACTACCTGTAAACAAATACCTGCATGACAAACTGACTCAAATCCAAATACTTGTCTGAAAGGCCGATTCGTGGATAAATAAAACATTTAAATGAAAACCCTCTTTATCACCAAGTTTGTATTTGTGACATCACAAATGAATACGTAGATGTAATAGTGAATATTAGTTGATAATGTTGACTGTCATCGATTGTTTTTTTGGAAAATACAATTCCTGCAAACTCACACAGCACAACATCAGAACTGATCTATCAACCATATTCCATAATAAAGTCCTTTTAGTCCTCTACATACATCGATATCCATAAATGTACTCAGATTTTGTATCTGCTTGTGTTTTGTTTCACTAAATATTTATTATAACATCAAATTTTTTTAACACAACTTTAAAGTGAAAATATGACAGTAACTTGACATTCGTGTTTTATCTGAACTTGGTGTTATGACACATACATTAGAAGTAATTTTATCCTCTACACTGATACGCTTACTCTATTTTAATAATACAGTGTTGATAAAGAATTAAAAAAAGTAATTAAAAAACTCATTTATCTCCTCAGAGAGAGTAAGAATATATTGGAAGCAGCATCTCAAGGTGCATCTCGTGCTGTAAGTGTCGTTGGACATATTATTGCCAACGTCATCGCCTTCTTGGCCCTGCTGGCCTGTTTCGATGCTGTTCTCTCCTGGCTGGGTGGGATGTTTGATTGTCCACAACTCAGTTTCACGGTAATCACAAACACAACACATCTTATTAATAAACCTAACAATGACTAATAATTGTACTTTGACCTTTTGTCTCTTCAGCTCATCTGCTCCTATGTGTTCATGCCTTTGTCCTTCTTGATGGGTGTCTCCTGGGACGACAGTTTCATTGTTGCTGAGCTGATCGGCGTAAAGACGTTCCTCAATGAGTTTGTTGCTTATCAGAAGTTGTCAGAGTTAATAAAGAGGAGAACAGCAGGTGGACCAGAATATGTAAACAATGTGAAGCAGTATATTTCTGTAAGTTTTGTTTATTTTCTCACTTGTTTAAGGTGATGATCTTTATTAGCTGTAAGATGCACTAAAATACATTTAAATTGTTTTGGTTTGTTAGAAATAATATAATGAAAGAATATAAATATGGATGGATGGATGGATGGATGGATGGATGGAGGGAGGGAGGGATGGATGGAGGGATGGATGGATGGATGGATGGATGGATGGATGGATGGATGGATGGATGGATGGAGGGATGGATGGATGGATGGATGGAGGGATGGATGGATGGATGGATGGATGGATGGATGGATACTATTTAACACGTTCTTTTTTCATTCTTCTAGCTTCACTCTGAAACCATTGCAACTTATGCTTTATGTGGATTTTCTAACTTAGCGTCTCTTGGCATGTCTATTGGAGCTCTGTGTGAGTCCTTCCTCTGATCTATTAAGAACACTAACTAATTAAAAAAACATTTTCAGCTGATAAAATCAAAAGAAAAAAACTGAAACTAATAATAAAAAAGAAACACATTCAAGACGTCTTAAATGTCTATAATTTGTTAGTTTACTTTGATTCATTTACAACGTTTCTGACAGATTTTTTTATTTAAATCTGTGATATCCATGATGTTATCTGAACCTATCTGCTGTGTTTTTTGGTATATTGAAGGTTTTGCTATGTTTGACTTTATGACTCACATGTAACCGCTGCTCCTTTAGCTGCCATCGCTCCAAACAGGCGATCTGATGTCTCTAGTTGTGGCGTCAGGGCTCTGATTGGTGGAAGCGTGGCCTGTTTCATGACAGCTTGTGTTGCAGGTAAATCTTTAACTTACATGCTGTAAACTGTTTCCTCTTTTAAAAAACGTCTCCTGATAAATGCAAATGTAACAAAAATGTCACCTTTTAGAAAATATTTAGTTTTGATACAAATAATTAACTGTCAATTTTTTTTATTCTGGTTTTTAGGTATGTTGTATATTCCTGACTGCCCACAATTTTTAAGCATCGAGTTCAACAACACTGACATAATCAGCAGCAAGCAACTGTTGGACTGCTGTGCACAACTTTATAACAGGTGTGTTTGTGTCTGCTGTATTTATCTGTGTTCAGAATGATTAGATGGAATAAATCTGGTCAACAAGAGAAACACAAGTTGTTTTTTTTTTGTTTTAATTTCAGTGTGAAGATGTATGAGCCATTCAACGGGACAATAGGAGGAGGATTTGCTGAGACTAGTCTGCAAGGCTGCTGCACACTTTCACAGCCGAAACATTTCAACTGCAGTTTGCTGCTTTAAACAATATGTGCAGCTTTTTATTTCATTTTTTACAAGCATTTACAAGCATTTTAAAATGTTTTTTCAGTTGTCCTTTACTTACTATATTTTATACTATAACGTGTTTTTTTTAAAGTTTGTAAGTTACAAGTTCATCTTTAACCAAATAAATGCTTGCACTGCACTATATCTTTATGCATTTTGTTTTAAATTCTAATGTAAAAATTTATTTCCTTGCAGGCATCTGTGTCACGATAAAAAAAATGAAATGTCCCCTTTGATAATCTAGCTGCACAATATGTTGAATAAATGTATTTGCCAGTGTCTTATCTTGTTGTCACCCTTTTAATAAAAATTTGACATTATTTGGAGTTTAATATTGTCTTATCAAAAACCCACCCAATATTTCAAAAAAAAAAAAAAAATTAATGCAATTAAATAGGGTAAAAATGAACAAGTTTATAATAAACAAGTCATGTTTTGCTGCTGAGTGTGGCAGTATCCCATGTGTCCAGTAGGTGTCACTGTTGTCTTTTGATTTTTAACCACGAGACCCTTCAAGACCCCAAACACCAGAGACCAGGTTCTGTAGTGTGACAGGCAGAGCGATTTTACAAGAATTTAGCTCATTACTGACCACTGAGAAAAATTCAGTCCATTCCTGGAACAAAGAGGTGTGTATCAAGCATGTAGTCACAGAAACAGAAAATGACAGTGTCTTCATTAAAAAACAGCACAAGCGAAAGGTCAGATGGCTGCCTTCTCGGTGGGCAGGAGGTGTGTTCACATGTGTGAATTTCACACACCCACAGAGAGTGAACATTAAAATCAGCCAGCAGAGACTGACACATGGGGCATTTTTAGTTTCCGAGTTGCCGTGCACACACTAAATAGAGAAAAAAATAATGAATTTCAAATTTATATTTGTCTATAAAATCTGTGATCTTTAAATATGAAGCTATAAGATGAAGTAAATGTCATGTTAGATTAAATACTGGTGGGAAACGTCCAGCTGTTTGTGTTCAGATGACTGAAAAGCAGAGGTTTCAACCTCGGACACTTTCACTGTCATTTCAGTTTGTTTTTTATGTCTTTCATGTTTAAATATTAAAATCAAAATATTAAAATAACGCAACTCTTTAGATGTCAGTTCAGTTAAATGCAAATATAGGCCAACAAGTCCCAAATATTGAGCTGATGTCTTTGAAAATGAACAATTCAAATATGTGGCATCTATTGAAGAAGGAAAACTAAGTTAAACACATTTACGTCATGTGGTAGGATTTCTGACTCTGTTCAAAATAAGATCAAGATAAAAACATTATTTATGCATGAATGATCAGAATATGGTTGTTTTACAAGTAAAACACCATTATTATAATTATTAAATACATAAACTAATATTACTTTTATTTTAGTAATAAAACAGAACACAGTGAAGTAAAGTGTTCAATTTAAGCATAAATCAAATGAATTTCACTATCATATTTTGTTACATGCTAATTGAAAGTGCATTTAACAGAGAACTTTAAAAGATACAGATTTATTGATATCACACTCAGTTGTCTTGTTGTTGTTTTTTTTCTGTTTTTTTTAAAAAGTAAAATCATATAGTTTGATTTAGGAGAGAATTAATCAACTTTAGGAACATACTAAAGGTTATTTTTACTGATAAGTAGCCCAGATTACCTGTACATGTGAGCAGGAGGGCTTGAGTTTACGTCATCAGAGAAGAAGAAGAGTTGTGTCCTGCATACATGCATGGACTTACCCCAAAAGTTAGTTTAGTAAAACAAATAAATCATAAATTCATGTCTTTTGACTGTGAAAGAAAAATTCATTATCTGAAGAAAATCCAGTTTTCAAAAAAAAAAAATCAAACTTGTTGCAAAAAGGCCTATATGTAAACTAATCGTGTACACAAATGTTCTTTTCGGGCCTTACACATATTGGTTTTCCACACAACGTGCATTTCATGTACAAGATTCTTTCAAGTGTTTACTCCTCAAGGTTGGAAAGATCTACTAATATGATAACTACTGCTGCAAAACAGGAACTTGAGCACAAATGCAGAAAGAGAGAAGAAAAAAAGAAAATGATTATTAAGAAAAACCACAAGATAAAAATGGAAGATGTGAACGAGTATCAAGAGGATCAGAACAGTAGATACTGAATCATCATGTACCTCTTCTGCAGAAGTAAAGAGGGATGAAGAAGAGATAGATAGATAGATAGATAGATAGATAGATAGATAGATAGATAGATAGATAGATAGATAGATAGATAGATAGATAGATAGATAGATAGATAGATAGATAGATAGATAGATAGATAGATAGATAGATAGATAG
>SSNP01000049.1:3103354-3127754 GCA_006937955.1 Pachypanchax playfairii
ATAGATAGATAGATAGATAGATAGATAGATAGATAGAACACTGTGTCTAATCACTGTTCTGTTACTGACTCTAACTGATGTTTAATTGCTCGTTGACACATAATTATGTGGACGTGTCTCTGCACAGAGTAAGAAATTAAACAGGAGAATCCCTGACAAATGTGTGCAGACAAAGAAATGATCTGTTAGCTTAATTGTGTCTCATAGTTATGAGGCATGTTTCTCATCAGAGTACTTTGCACAAAAAGCAATAATCATGTTGGCCTCATTACCATAATTTACACCAAAACGCTCAAATTAAGGTATATAAAGAGGGAATTTTAAAAATGACACATAAGATAAAGCTAATTGTGTTCACTGTATGTTCTTTAAATGTATTTTTAATTTATAAATGCATCACATGTATGCTTTTTTTTTTAAACATGACTGGAGAGTCTTCAGCAAAATAATAAAAAATGTGTTTTAAAATGGTATCATCAGTAAATGTCATAGTAAATCCAAATTATATCACTAGTTTGTTTTAAATAGACTAAAAACCTCCAACTAATTATGTTTGACTTCTTTTCCTGCAGAAATCCAGCTGTTTTGTCTCCGTCTGTGCACCAACAAATGGACTTCACCGTTATTTCCTAGTGAAAAAGTCTCCAGGTTCAGGTCTCAGCAGGGACGTCTGAAGTTTGCGTGTTGTCTCTGTGCACGTGTGGGTTTTCTGCAGCTTTCTGGGGTTCAGCAGTACTGTAATCCCATTTCATACTCTAGATTGTTTCTGTTAGTTCGGATGTTATTTAGAGAACTAAAGAACTGAACCTGGTCCCCACAGAATTGCTCAACTCCTCTTTACAACACGCCTCATTTGAGATCTTTTTGCACCCATTAAAGCCGGTAATATAGTTCTTTATTCATCTGACAAATTAGGAAACTGTTCCAAATAGATTGCAAAATGATTTTTCACAAACAGATGCTCATTCAGTTATTTGGCATTGAGTTTTTGATGTCATGTCAGCCAGAGGAAAAAAAAAAAATGTCCAAACTAAACAATCTAAATGAAGCTGCATCTGTCAGAGTTTGTTGTTTGCTGTTTGTTCCCAGAAATAATGCTGCTTCTCTTTTCATCAAAAACACGTATCTGTGACAGATTCTGGGAAAAACCTCTGCTCAGAGACGCTTTATGACTAACTGTGTGTTTAGCCGCTTCTGCCCTTCATCCCATGTGCTTTCACTCCTGCTGAGAGCGCTCACACAGACGCACACATCCACAAGTGTGTGCTTGCTGACCAAAGCACAAGCTTGCCAGTCACACACAGACACACACTCCCTGGAGGCCAGGCGGGTGGTCTGGCTGGGACAGAGATGGACACATGCTGGGATCATAGCTGCCATGTGTGATTCAAATTTCTTCTCTCTCCGTCTTTCTTTTAATCTCCTGCTTCCATCCTTCTTTTACCACCGACACCCTACTCCCACCTCCCCCCGCTGTGTTTACGCTCCCATGCCTTTAAAAATCTGAGTGTGTTGAACATATTCTGCACACAAACTCATCAGCCAACTGTTCCTGAACCTATAGAGGCAATTAGACACTTGTGATTGAAATCTGGTGATTTTTGCACTCTCTTGCTCTCTCTCAAAGAATCGTGTGTTTCTGCCTTGATCCTACACTCCCCTCCTCCCTTCTGTTTTTTTTTTTTTTCCATGTAGCTGGGTACCAAACTCCTCATTACTCTAATTTGAAGTGAACGCTGGTCCCCTAATGGGCTCAGGGGTCTGAAGAATATCAAGTGCTACTTAATTCTTTAATTCTATCAGCCTTTACATTTATACCATCCCTCCACCAGCTTTTTGGACCCTTTTTTTCCCCCATCAATTCATCTCCCATTTAGTGTTCCTCAGCAAACAGCTACTAAAATACAGCTCCATGGTTCTTTTTTTAATGAACAAGAGCAGAGATGCGAGTTTTAAAAGCATATCAAAGCATCACATCTAGTCCCTCTTCATCCCAGCTGTTGTTCCTGGCATCCAACAAGTAACATGTTGTTGCTGCTCATGCTCTAACGAATGTGTACTTATTTAACCCTATCGTTTGCTGAAATAGACAAATCTCCATGGAGACCAAAGCAGTAGAGAGCAGGTGGAGGGCTCTTGAGGATGCATTAGGACCTTCTTGCAATGAAGGGGTGCATCTTTGCTGTAATCTGAACAGTGCATCAGGTCTTTTTGAGGGTCAAAATAAGGTTTCCTGTCTTAGCCTGGAATTGTTTTCAGGACACTCTGCATCTGAATCTTAATGTACAACAACTGAAATGACCAGGTTACTTTGATTGAAGTAGAACTTTAAAAAAAAAGTTGAATCAAACAGAATCTGGTTTTTGGGTGAAAGGAAAAAAAGTGGCATTAAATTCTTTGAATTGTATGTAGTGCTTGAATAACAAAATCAAGGACTATAGACCGTTAGGACACAATAACAAGCTTCCTAAGAAAAAGAAATCAGGCCCTCAAAAATAATGTAAAACTACAAACTTATTGTTATTTAAAAAAAAATTGCAGCTGAAAGAAACAACATATAATAAAAATCCAATCATTGTGGTCAGCTCTGCCCTCTGAAAATTACAATAGATACCTGATGGGTTCTATTTCTGAGCAATAGATTGTTGAACTCTGAACATAATCAACATCATTGAGTCAATATGTGCTTCTTTCAGAAGGTTGTTTGAATATGAAGGCAGTTATCAAGAACTGTTTATAAATGTCTGGGATATTTTAAGGAAATGTTCCATTTCTGTGATTTCTGTTTGGAATTAATCATAAAAACTGAACAGGGAAACTGAGGGATTATTTACACTTTTAAAACTTCAGAAAAACAAAGTATGAAGACAAAACGTAGGCTGCACTGCAACATGACTACTATATAATTCTATACAAATAAAAGAAAAATAACATTCTTAATGCAGACATGTAACTCCCTCAAATTTTTAATTAAATTTGTTCGTTTTTTTGGATGAACCTCATTGTGATCCATAAAATTTCACCTTGCTGTTGTATTTATTAAACCCTTTAGAATAATCAGGTTGGATTTTACCTTTACAAACATTTTGGTTTTTATCAGAATTTAATGATGAAGTTGGTGAATCTGTTATCTGTTACCCCAGATATTGTAAGTTTTCAAAGGAGTAAACATGATGATGTTGGACCTGTGCTCAGAACAATGGAGGGTTTGTTCTACAGCAGGTTCCACAGACATTCTTCTTCCTGGTTACACCGTCCAGCTCCTCCTGGGCAGAGGGACCTCAAGTAGTGATGTGTAATTTCTCCATTGAGGTTCTACCCTGAGTTTACCTCCCATTAAACAACTCCAAAAGGTGATGGCATATACAGTAAGTATCTTGATTAAATACACAAACCACTTTAGAGGCATTTTCCAAGTCACTTCCAAGTCCTCACCTTATCTCCAAGGCTCACCCTAGAAGACCACTAGAGTCAGACCAGTACAGCTAGTTGGATTCAGGAGATTGTTTCCTCAGTCATGTTCAACCAAAGTGTGAAGTAGATGCACCAGTAAACTTTGATATAGAAGCTGAGCCATTCAAACGTTTGCTGCTCCATCCTGCATCCAAGTAACATTTAATCTAATTTAAAAGTGCTCACAACCAAAAATAAACTCCAGTCCAACCAACCAACCCAGGCTGGGTGGGGGGGCAGTAAAGTGAGGAAATATGTCATGTGAGAAGCTTCATTGAGGTCTTTGAATCACCCCTCCCTAAGACCAGTTATTCATGGCAGACCCTGCTGTCTCAGACAACACAGCCAACCCCCCACAAAAACCCCCACCCACCCATTCTAACATCTCAAATCCACAGAGAGGCAAGCAGAAATCTTGCTTTTATCCTCAGTGTAGCACTAATGTCAAAATTGACGTAATTATTAGGCAAATGCAATAAATAAATAAAAAGGAGAAGTCAATGAAATATAATAACAGATTACTGTTATGAATAGAAAACCAAACATGGTTGCAGGGCAAGACATTTGTAAGAGTGTGATAATGCATTCTAATAGATGAGCAACAGTTATCAGCAAGCTGGACCAGTTCTGATTAAGTCCATTATTAAGACTTGATAATGTCCCTGTTGACATCCAAGACTTGATCCTCGTGTGTATGAATAGGTATGCATTAATCACTCATTTGGATTGTTTGTATAATTTTTTTATGCTTGGGCAATGTTGCTTTTCTCTATACTAGCAATTACTTGTTTAGTTTTGTTTGTTTAAAATAAAATAAGACGAGGAAATGAGTGAAAAGAAATCATCTGCTAATATATTCAAATTTCTTTCTTGACACAACAAAAAAAAAAAATCAGTCTCATTAAACTGCAAGACAATGTGATAAGATGGTAAAAACACCAAACACTGTAAAAATCTCTGTCTGAAGGGAGTAAAAAACTGAAGATGATAAAAAAATTAACAATATTTTTCATAAATGTAATTAAAATTCCCTCTTTATTAGAACATTTTTAGGCTGTTAATCCCAAATTGAGTGTTTTTGTCCAATTACAGAATTCAATTTATTATCCTCTAAAACTCAACTGTGCGTTTTAGCTTTCTACAAGAATTACATCCGTTCAGCCTTCCTGCAGTTTTATTAGCAAAATCTAAATAAAATGTATAATAACGTCCTCTCAGACACAAATGACCAAATTAACTTCTTTATCAGTGGAAGCTTCTCGTAAAGTATGAAATATTTTCTCTTTTTATCTCACCTCACAATCATTCCTGATCGATCTGTTCTTATTTCCGTCTTGCCCTGGTGTTTTCCTCGTGTTGACCTTTCATTTCATTTCCTGCCTCATGAATTAAAACCATTCACTCTGACAATAAACATCCACATAAATTAGAATCTTAATTATTTGTACGACTGCAAACTTTCACCTAAAATTATAGGTACTAAAAACATCCCCCCTGAAAAAAGCAGGAGAGAGGAACTGATTGAACTGAGTGTATGAACGTTTCGGCTATCAGCAGGCCGAATCACTCGCCTCTCTGATTGTCACTGTGATCAGAGAACCACGCTGACCTGAACACAACATAGGGCTCAACACACTGACTGTCATCTTCTCTGGTCTTTTTCCAGCTGTATATTTTTTTAATATGCGCCAAGGCTACAGAACAAGGCTTGATGATGTTCAAGAGGTGTAAGGGCACAGCAAAAGCGCTTTGCGCAGCTTGTCAAATTACCCTCCTAATGGCCAGCCTGACAGGCTGCCTCCTTTCTGAAGAAAGAAAGGACAAGTGGAGGGGGAGCGAACAATTCTCCTCCTTGTCACAGCAAAATCATCCATTCATCTCTTTATATGGAACCTCTCTATCTTTTCTTTTAAGCTCTACATCTCAAGTACATCCTGCTCATATTCAAATGGTAGTAATGACTCAGTGGTATGAGAGCGGGATGTGGAGAGTTGTATTGTGGGCCTGTCAATCGTCTGTCTTCACTCTTTCAAAGCCACCTTGTTAATGGGTTATCCCATTAAGTCTAGTTAACAATCATTCACCTGAGTTTTTACTAAGAGGTTGAACGCTGGAGTCATTGTTTTTGCAGTTAGCGAAAGACGGCATCTTCAAAACTTCGCAAATTGTCTTCATATATTTGTTGCATAGTTACTGTAAAAATGATGTTTTATTTGAAATGTCGTGGTGTTGGGTTTCTTCATTTCTTGTTGTTTCTTCTGATCACCACATTCTGTTCCCTGCTAGGTTTTCTGAATATTTTGGGTGTTGCAAGGCGTCACAGATGTCCTGAAACTTTCTAAAGTTTGTTTCTGTGAGTCGAACGTTGTGAGTTGTGAGTTTGGGAGGAGCTGCAACCTGTGAAAGTACATTGTGACTGACTGGAGACAAAAGAGCATCAGATGTTCCATATTTGGAAAAAAAAAAAGAATGATTTCAGGATAAATTATCAAAGAATTGAGAAATTCTGTGGTTAAATTCAAATAAGAAAACTTTCAGAATATTCATGCAAATACCTGGTAAATGTTCTCATTTGTGAAATTCTTATTCAAACATGTTGTAAGCACTAATTTAACTAAATTTCAGCAGAATGTATTTTCATATTTAGTGAGATAACATGTTGCATCAACAGGCAGAAACCTAGTGACACATAAGCAATGCGTGATTTTGTTTTGGATCAACCATTAACCCTATAAAACCTCAGGACTCACTGGGGTTTTGTATGAATATATAATCTTTAAAATCTTTCTAGAAATTAGACTGTCTCCCATTTTTCAACTGGCAACATTCCACTTATTTACGCAGGAGTGTTTTGCAGAGAAAACCTCATTAAAAAAAACAGAGAAAATTCATTAAAAAATAGCTTTAAATATGCGCTCTGGTTTTTTAAATGTTACTTGATGAAAACATGAAAGTAATTGAATTTAATATCATTCAGAACCTGAGTTTGGATTCCAAGTGTTTTTCAATCCCAGTCTTTGGTCCTTGCATGTTTGAGATGCTTCCCTGCTTCAACACAACTGATTTAAATTGATGGCTGATTAACAGGCTTCTGCTGAACCTAATGACATGCTGAGAAGGTAATGCAATTATTTAAATCAGGTGTGTTCAAGCAGGAAAATATCAAAAACATGCAAGACAACGTGTTCTGACAACAAGACTGAAACAACACTGGATTATAATGTCTGTTCCACCTAAAGGTTCCTTTGTTTTAGTTTAGAGGATTAAAAAAAATACAAAGCAATTATCCTTTTTGCATAATTAATAACATTAATGATGTGTTTAAGTCCCTTCACTTAAGGGACTAGTTACTAAACCAAATTGATTTTATTTTTCATGTCCGCTGTTGAATCTTCTTTTGCCACTTTTTTTTTTTTTTTCATTTTAAATTTATTTTTGTCTTGGAGAGCTTGAAAATGGACTCTGTCAGCTTCATCCAGTGTATTTGAGTCATTTCATGCAGTTCCTTATTATCAATTTCCACAACGTGGTTAAGACAATTCAGAGTAACAGGTTCCTTCTGACCATCAGTAAATTGACAGAGATTGCTATTTTCATTCTGTCTTCGGGAAAATCAAGTCGATAAACAATATTTTAATAGAAAATGTTCTCAGTTTACCAGAACGAAAAAGAGAGCTTTTTACCCCGAGAACACTGCTGTTCTGCAGAAAGACACGTCCTCTTGTGAGAATTGTGGAAATTTCTACTGAAAACACGTTATTTACGAGACAAATGAACATTTACAAACCAATTTTTTAAATGATATTTAGCTTGGGGAATGGTGTTGTGTGGAGTAGTGAGGAGCAGTTAGTGTCTTATCTGCAGTAGATAGGGATTATATGGTAGAACTGCTAAACTGATTAGCAGCTGGATACAATTAGCAGACTCTAATTGATGCTTTTTAAACTGGGACAGAAGTAAACACAACACTGGGAGTAAATGAACGAGGGTTTAGGGAATTTCCGCAAGTTGTAACGCCTGATTATAATATTTTATAATGTCATTTACATCAGATATTTGTATTTCCTGTTACTTTTTTTTTCAACGGTGCAATAACAAAAAACAAATGTTTGTGGAAATTTAGGAAATATTTTATGTACTTCTTAGAAAGTCCAGAAGTTTTCACTGACCACCATTTAAATTTCAACATTTTTCACAATTCTCTTGCTCTTAGAAGCAGTTTGCTGCAGGTGAGATACTGAAAAAAGTACTCCACACAACACTGTTTCAAAAAATCGACTTTTTTACCTAACATGTGAGTCTAGTATGTTTAGGTCCTGCATATGACGGTCGCTGAATGAAGAGTTCCAACATGACAAAATGAAGCAGATCAATTGAGGCATATTTTATTATCTTGAAAATAAATAATATAACTCCTTACCTTTTAATTTCTTTAATAAAATTCACAGTGTACAACATACAAATAATGTACAAAATGCAAACTTTTTTTGTGTGTAAAAACCCACAAAACCTGGTTATGACCTCAAAAAGGCTTCTTTAATTCCAGCTTTAGCATCCATATGGGACAAAACAACATTACTTTCTTTTCCTTATTCACACACATCCTCAAAGTAAAGACAGCATATGCACACACACTCATACACAGGAAAAAAGGTATGTTTTTACCCTGATGAGAAACCATTTTCTCATTTCCATGGAAGCCTAAAAGAGAAGTTGAGCTGTCTAAGTGGATTTTTCATTATTGGATGTAATAGGGCAAAGAAAATTACAGCTGCTGCAGCAGGAGGGGCATTAGGACTGCTCATGTACTTTTTCCATGGATATTTGTAATTGCCAAAAAGGTTCAGTGGAAATAGATGAGCATTAGACAAATTATCACAGTGCTCGGTGTTTCATGCATGTGCTCTGTCCTTCCTGTCTCAGTCTCCTTCACTTGAATGCTATCAGCAATTTGGAAAGGTACGTCCAAACTCACAGGGAAATGAAAAATTTCTCTCTTCAGCTTCTGCTCCAAACTGACAGAAGTTGAAAACTAACATAATCTGGTGAATAATGTTCAAAATGGAAAGCTATTAGGGCAGCCGACCGCTTTCTCAGGCTGTCTCTGAAATCTATCAATTATCGTGTGACCCTGCATGAAAAACATTTATAGACTCAGAAATTGTAATTTCCTTACAATACTCTCCTCTTCAGACTTCCAATAAACCCTTAGACCCACAAGGTTCCTGCTTCACATTTAGAAAATCAAGAAGAATTTGACATTTTTGAAAAAAGAATTTCTATAAATGTCTCTTATCTATTTGTTCCATGTTGTTAAAATAAACACTATCAGTGGTATTTTACAATAATAATATTAATAATACATTTACTCTTGTACAGCGTAAAATCTAAAAATGTGCTCTAAATGCTGGTACAGTTTAAAAGAAACATCATCTAAAAAAGTGGGTTTTAGGCAGTGATTTTAAAAAAACATTCAATGATGGTGCAGAGTGAATAAAAACAGGGAGTCCATTCCAAAGACGGGGTGCAACAAAAGTCAAAGCAGTTGAGTATAAAGCATCAGATCTGGTAAAAGGGACATCTAAAAACATTACATGTTTGTATCTGATGGGCCTTTCAGTGTAGTGCAAAGATAAAAGATCATAAAGGGACTTTGGAGCGATTCGATATGTTACGTTTAAACATGATATTCATGATTTAAAAAACAATTTACTCCTTAATGGGCAACCAATCACACACGCACATTAATTCTACAAGATAACAGGCTTATTGGCACCAGATAAAAGGACATTACAATAGTCAAGGCGAACAGTAATAAAGGTTGATGCTATCACGATTAACATAATGTTTGACTTTGAAGAGTTTTTTGAGATGGGCGTAGCCTATCCTGCACACAGAGTCAATCTACACGTCACGAGTCCATAATCACACCCACGTTCTTTGCAGAGTTGCTAGGGGCAACATCATCCTCACCAATGCGAAGAACACATGATGGGATGAGTTTCGTCATCTCCTTAGAGGTGAAGATCAGGAACGCTGTCTTGCTGGTTTTGGACCATCCAATCCTGTACAGCGTGAAGGTCTCCTTGAGGCGAGCAATACCACCTTGAATGTCATCAGCTTTGCACTTCATGTAGATCTGAGCGACATCAGCATGTAGGTGGTAGTCGTCACCGTGAGAGTGAAGAAGCCCACCGAGCAAACAGGTGTACAGGAAGAAGAGAAGAGGTCCAAACATTGATCCCTGCGGGACTCCTTTATCAGTCACCTGGGAGCTTTCCCAGATGTAAAATTCCATACACATGAATGCAGTTCTTTGGAAGCCGCCGGCTGCCATTGATTGCAGTAACCTCGAGTGGCTCACAGTGTCAAAAGCCACTGACAGATCCAGCATGACCATGTGGTCCGTTGTGGCACGTCTGATGTTCATCTGGATGTGGATGAGGGTGGTCTATGTACTTCAGGTTTAAATTATTTCAGAAAGAATAATGCACATGTATGATCTGAGTCGTAGAACATTTCACTTAAAACATCCACATTAGAATCCATCATCTGGTTGTGGGCAGTGTTTTCTTGACTAGTCTTTAACAGATCTATAAAAAAAACATTTCTACAAACAAAAATAAAGCTAATTTAAACCTGAAAACATCCTAATTTTTAGTTTTGCATTATAAACTTTAAGTGGAGAACTCTGATGCTCCATATATATTAAACATCATGGTAGATCAGGACAGCTCTGTTGGACCTGTTAAGTACCAAAATACAGAAACTGAGTTTTTATAATAAATATAAATGAGCATTGAAGCTCCTCAGCACTGGTGTCTCTGGATTTCAGTGATAAAAACAGGTTGATTATCAACTGACAGCTGGATGAACTAATGGGAACATTCTTTACCAGTTTATACTTTTTTTGCAGGATCTGAGACATTAGAGGGTTAAGATGGCAGACTCTGGAAGCTGTCTGGGTAGGTTCAGATTTCCCCAGGGATTGGACCAGTGAAGACTGTTCATGACAACGAGGTATACAGCTGGTAGATTCAGCAGGAAATACAGGCTCAGACGGGAAATAGGACAGATAGTTTGTGCTGGTGGCAAACAGAGAGACTGTTCGCAGTGACAAAACCGGTAAGAAGACAGTCAGTCCAATTTCTTAATCTGGTGTAGCGATCCAGATTTTTGGTCTCTAGGCAGGAAACAGATTATTAAAAAACATGAACTTACAGCTTGAAACAAGAGATGAAGTCAAATCAGATCAGGGGATGGTTCTACAATAGATCCAAGAGGGTATGCAAAATCTGTGAGGCAAGCAATGGTCCTAATACTCTGCAATCAAACAGGTTTGAAACATGAATGCAGGATGAAGAAAACAGGTGAGCATGAGGAGGTTCATGGCAAGATGTCACGGTATGAATTCTAAACATGAAACCTGGCAAGAATGACAGAAATATGGCAAACTGACATGAAACCGAGTCAGATCATGAGAGTTTCTCACAGATTTTGAGATAGTTGGGTTTAAATCTGAGAAATTATCTCATAAACATGACTTTCTAATTTTTTCAGAGGCTAAAATAACTTACAAATCATTTCAGTGCAATTTCAATACATCTTTTACAAGGAAATACATAAAAACAAACTATTCATTTTACAGGAAAAACTCAAATAATCAGTTCATATTGAGCACTGATTCATTTTTTTTTAGATAGAATTAAATTTAAATGTTGCAATGAACCGTCTAAGATTCAGAGATCCTGTTTTGCTTCAGCTAGAGAAGAATTAGATCTGACCACAGAAACATTTCCACGGAGAAAGAACGCCCCACCGCACCCACTCCCCACCCCATTTCATTTATTCTATCATCCAACGTTTATTCCACTTGTATCTCCCTGTGGGTTTCTTCTTTTACCATTCTCCTCTACCCTATTCACCGTATTCTGCTTCATTAGTACATAACAGGTCATCAACATGCATGGCAGGGACCTGATTTAGATGTTCAACTTGATTAGCCCCTAATGAGCCGAGAGCGGTTACCCGAGTGGAAGTGCACACTGCGGTAATGACTAACATGTACAGGCGCAGAAAGCAACAAAAATGTAAACACTCACACAGTATGATCTTATGTCCAAGCTTATTGCTTTCAGTAGCCGGTGTTTTGCTCATTAATATAAGAAAGACATGTCAGCATGAGAAATTTCCACTTAAATATATAGTTTGATGGGAGAAACAATTTGTTTAACGAATGGATGAAATGTTTTATCTCAGAGAAAAATTTCTGTCACCCTGCAAGAACTAAAAGATCATATATTAGTTACTGTTGTTTGTGCAGCAGTCGTCTCTAGAATGCACAGAGATGGAAAATCCTGATTTCACATGCTTGTTTGCATGACATGCTCCCTAAGTGATTGCTGCTGGTACTACATGCACTTTTTAACATCTGTTAATTTGAGGAACCATGGCAACAGGATACTTTTTTAACATGTGGGAGCAGCTGACTGAGATTTCCAAAGCCCTACAACTGCAACAGTGTTCGGACTCATCAACAAGGAAATACAGAAATCCGAGTGTTTTGGACTATTAATATTTATGTTTTCATTTTAGTTACATAAAGGTGAAATTAACAAAACTGTTACAGACCAAAAGAAACTCCAGAGAAAAAATGCGGTGTTTTTTTTTTTATGTGAATAAAATACATTTGACAAAAAAAAAAAGAGAGACTCACCAACAAGCATGTATGTGTTACATGAGTCAAAAAGAATGAAGAAAACAATCACAAACATTTAGAGAAATTTTATTTTAGTTTTCAAAAAACGCAAATTATTTTGTTCTAAACAGAAAAACATACACAAGACTGATAAAGAGAAGTAATCGGAGCTCAGAGGGTTATTCTCGGCTATTCAATCACCTTTCAGTCAGAAGTAACGGTTATGATGTAAAACTGGAAATTCATTAGAATACAAATACTTCCATTCGCTCAGCTCAACTTTCCCTTCATGTAGTTTTCAGTGTTGTATATGGTACCACTGTGTTTAACTGAGCTAATTTGCTTGTGAATATTATATATTTGCTGTAACCTGCACATGATGTGCTGGATTGTGAAGCAGTCATGGTACGATGAATCAATTAAATCAATCCTTTAATGACAAATGGCAGAATGGCACATTCACGTATAGCAGATGGGATGAATTGCAACACGAGGTCTGATCTCCAGTTCGCACCTTCTGCTTCATTAAACTGAAGCAGAAGAACAGGTTGATCATCAGTTAATCACGTTTTATTGATGGTTATTTTGTTTGTTATTATATTTCCTTTATGAAAAAAGATTTCCAGCTTCCCGTGAGTTTATTTTCTCCTCTCTCTCACGCGCTGCTCCAGCTCCTGGAAGACTCTCTCACTGGCAGGTTCAGCCTTGGTAACCACACCCCTCCCCTTATCTGGTTCCACCACAATCGTCATGATGCAGCACATGTCCACCAAGTTTTCCTGACACCTCCTCATCCCGGAGTCCAGCACGCCCCTGCGTGCCGGGTCACGCTTCAGAGCCGCCTTCTCCGCTACAGAGAAGCCCAGCAAATGTGTCAAAACCTCATTGGATAACTCGACATCCAGGTAACCAGTTCCATCAGATACTGTGGCGCAGACACTCCAGACACCGTTACTGCTGCTCAGTTTCCCCAAGAGAGTCACGATAAAAGCTTTGACCTGGATGTGGATGGGATGGGGTTGTGGTTTAGACATCAAGTCTTCTAGTAGGACCAAGTATGTAAAAGGTGCAGAGGTCAGAGTGACTGCAGGGATGTTGCTCTGACTCGGTGAAGACAACCCATCAGGTTTTGCAGTGATTATGTTGCTGGCCTTCCCTTGAGGTGTAGCAGTTACAGTCTTTGTTGACTCAAGCTGAGCTGTTCTTTCTTCAGTCCCCTCAGATTTTAATGCGCCATCTTCAATCTCTTGAAACAGGCAGTCCATGTCCTCATCCATAAAATCCTTCTCATCATTAGAACCAAACTGTAAATCGCGGTACGACTCTGAAACCGCTGAGGAAAGAAAAGGCTTTGAAGTTGCTGTATTTACCGAGCGCGATGCTTCGATGGCGCCTCCTCGATGGTCTCTTTTCTGTGTGGTGGATCTAGAGCTGCCAGATCCTTTGAGTGTCCCAGATCCACCTAAAGCGTGTGGTTTAAACTGAGAAATTTGGGGATTTATTGTTCCTTTGACAGAAGCAGGATTTCCTGGAACTCTGTTGCTGTTCTGAAACGTGCTTCTGTGACTGGCGTCCGTAACATTTTCACTTTCCTGTAAAATAACACCGTCTAACTCATCCAGTGGAAGATCATCAAAGTCTTCATCAGGATATCCATCACTCGCTACATTGTCTTCTTGGTTATTTCGATGAATCATATCAGAATCCACAGACTCTTGCTGCTGGCCACTGGTGGGCTGGACTTGGACTGAACCCACTCTGTTGTCTCGGGTCAAAGTGTTCCTGCGAGGGGGGGTGGATCTCCCACTCCTGGAAGACACAAAAGGAATTACAGAAGAGATTCAAATGTTTTGGCTGCATTTTGGTTTGTTTTATAAAACCAGCAACAGAAACTGCTTGAATTAAGGAAAATGACCAAACAAAGCACCTGTCAAACTCCAAGTGAATTTAAATCCACAATCTTTACACACACAATCAGTAAGTAAAGAGACAGAACAGTTGCTGACTGGTGTTGCATTTGACTGGTCCGAACCCTAATGTTGAAGCCAAAAACGGATCTTATGAGTCTCACAAAAATCCAGCTGATTTACCAGATTAAACTGACATTAGGTGGAAATCTGCCGGCCCAGCAGTCCAGCTGTCACTATCTGGGCCCGGACTTCAAGACTAGAGAGTCTCACTCAAAGCAACGCGCCATAAATAAGAAATATACTTTTATGTATCTGTCAAACGTCAAAGTAAGAACTATGTCAGGAGTGAAAATGAGTGTGGATTACGTTCAGTGCTGCTTAAAATGAACAAGTCGGGTACTTTTAAAACATTATCTTCAAATACAAATAAAATATTAAAATAATGTTTAATTATTCTATATCATAATAATAATTAAGTATGTTCCTTTGTTAAACTCTAACCTGGATGAGACGAGGCTACTGACAAAGGAGCTCCTTAAAGACGGAGTCGAGGTCTCCTGCAGGGTCTCGTAGCCGCTCTCCTGAGGTGGTCCAGCCTCACCTTGCTCCTCCAGACTGGCTAACAGCTCATCATCCTCCATCTCCAGGTCTATAATTTCATGGTTTCCTTTGATAGGAAAAAAAACATTCTAATTGTTTCCAATTTTAAAACGAATGAGGTATGATTGATATAATACAAGAATTTCCAATAAATCAACAGCCAGCTGACGTGTCATACTGCGCCCATTTCAAACAATCTGTAACTTTAGAGCAAATTATCTACATACGTTGTTGTTGTGTTGGAGCTTCTGCCCCCCCCTCTGGCTGCTGCTCTTCCTCAGGACGACCCAGGGCCCGACACAACACCTTGCCCTGTCAGAGTCCAAATCTAGTAAGAATTACAGCTCCTTGATAATCCTTAGGAAAAAAATATGAAGATCTAAAATTTTATCTACGTAATCTACCTGACTGTTCCTTTCCACTAAGTCCTCCACCTCACCACCCAGAACCTTCACATTGGATGGACCCAACAGCAGCACCCCAAGCCTGCAAACCATCTGTCCCTGCAGCTGCAGCTTTACTCCAGGCCTGAGATCAAAATGTACAAAAAGCACATTTTCAAAGAAAAAAAAAAAAAAAACAGCTTCATTATATGTTAAAAACTCAAACACTGAAAATATGCACAGTGTGTACAAATGGGTGGGGCTTCTCATAGCAAAGAAACTACACAGATCAATCTTTAACCTGAGATTCGCATTGAGTGCAGGGATTGCTTGATACTCCATGGCCTCCAAGCTCTGAACTCCATCCGTTACCTGTAAAACACACACAACATGAACAAACAAGACAAAAAAACCAAACATCTGCAATAAAAAAATATGCAACCTGCATTAACTGAAAGATGCTGCTTGTTGTTTAGCTTGAAAATCTGATGATCTTCTCTGGGACACGCCCACTTTAAAAAACATGTGAATCTTCTGAGAATAACAAGGTTTAATAAGGTTTATTTAATACCGCCTACAGTTTAGGAATGACTCTGACCTGCAGTAGCAACATACGTGTAGATTTGGCCTCCCAGGGCCTCTGAGTGGCCTGCGTGACAGCAGACACCTCGTCATTGCTGCAGTCTGTGCCCCTCCACTTCTGCAGCTGACCATAGGCAGGCTGGCTGATGTCCAACAGTGAGTCAACCTGAAACAAAAACAGACCTTCCATCAGGGTTCATAAAGCAGCGCTGTCTCCAGTCTCATTGCAGTTAAATCGATGTACATATTGCTATACTCCACTAACAATTTGTCTCAAAGGTTTCCAGCTGGCTTTCTAGTCACCATCAGGAATAAATTGGACCCCAGGCGCTGGAAATTACAGCTAAATCAACCGGCTCTTTTCTTTCAATTTCACAACAGCTTTAATTCTGATTCAGTCACGGGTTTATGTATTCTACAAAAATACAGACAACAGGAACAAAAACTATCAATACAGCTGGATATTAGGTAAAAAATGTATTTGTATTAAGGTGAAAAAACCCTAAAGTTTTAGGTTTTAGTGATTTTTTTATCTGCCTTTTTATTCAGGTTTTTTTCTTCATTTTTGGCTCTGAAAGGCTGGATGCAAATACTGTTTGTGCTGCTCAATATTAGAATGCAAGCAATAAGGCCCCTTATTGTCCCAGAATATTATTTATTCACTTAATGAATCAAAATTAATTTGCTTGTGATTTTCTAAAAAAAAAAGAAAAACTGTTATTGTAATAAATCAATTCATCTTTGAAAAATGATTCATTTTCGAACAATTATCTGTGATAATTAATGTTTAGTTTTTAACAAATGCAGCATTTTTTTTTTTAATGTACCTGGTCAAGAAAAATCATTGACAACATTTTGACAATATTGCACCAGCAGTCTAGTTATAGAAAACCCCAATCTCTCAAAAACTGTATTAAGTGGGACTGAACATTAATTTTCTTATTTCATTAGAATATTAAAGATTTTATTGAGGCTGTTGGTTAAAAGATGTTCTAGTAAGAAAACAGTTTCATCTCTTTTTAAGGTTTTATAATTAATCTGTTTTATAGAGGCTAACTGATCTAAAGGAGAAGCATTTGCTGAGGTTTGTGCTCAGATGTCATAACACAGAGTTTCTGTTTGGATTTCTCATAAAAAATCTGAAAGAAACATCTTTAAACGTTTTATGTATTTTTTCCCCCTCACAGTATCTCGTCCATTCTTTCTCTATACACCCTTCTCCTGTTCAGGGTCACAGGGAGTTGGAGTCTATCACCAGCAGTCATTAGACAGGAGGCGGAGTCACACCTTGGAGAGGTCGATAGTTAGAGACAACATTTACATAAACACACACATTGTAGTCTCCAAATAACCCAACATGCATGTTTCTGATTTGTGGGAAGGAATCAGAGTTCCTGCAATCATTAGCAAGAGAACAAATATGCATAAAATCAAAACACTTTTCAAAAAGCATCCACAAGCCAGCACCTGGACACAGAAGGTACCACTGAGTTCCGTCTTCTGAGCCTGAGCAAGACCTTCAGGAAGAACCGGGTGGTCCAGGTCTCTCAGATCCGTCAAGAACCACTGGTCCAGAACCTACAATATTACACAAAACAGAGAGTTTTAAGGTTGACGGAAATATCGTAAAACAAACTGTTATTTTAATTACATTTGGTTGTCTTGATTTTCCCGACGTAAATAACCACCTTCTAATCCGACACCTTGTTAGACCAGCAGACATTACAACAAACCCTGATATAGATCCAGTGATGCAAAGAGCAACGTTTGAATCAGTCAAAAAAATGATCTCATAAAAAAAAAGAATCATCATCACAGGGTGATTGAGGCACAGTGAGTCAGTTGTGTCATCAAGTCCCCACAGCTTCTTTATCTAATAATAATGATATTTAGTGCACACTTTTATACATCATTAGAACTAAGACCTGGGGAGCATGTGGCCCACTTGAATAAACTGATGACACGGTCTTCCTGGAATCATAAGGAGATGAGATGCCCCCTGAAAAACATGAAGCAATATGCTCCTTAAGTATCTATTAGTAATGAAAAAGATAGTTTGGCCATGGGAGGACACAGCTGTTCGGCAGCAATATTTCGGTACACTGTGGCGTATGAGAGATGCGTCAGCACAAGAAAGCATACCCCACATGATGCCACCACCAGCTGGTGCAGCTGACACCCGGCATGATGGATACATGCTGTTTACGCTAAAAATTTTCTCTGCTATAAACATGTTGCAACCAGAGATTTTCAGACCAGGCGTTGTTCTTCTTCTCATCAACTGCCTAAATTTGTTGATCATCAGTGGGATTTATTCCCTGACCTTTATTTTATTGTCTTCAGTTAGGATTTGTTGTCAGGGTGCTGAATATTTATGCAGAACTCAACAATGAATTTCTGCTGGAATTTCCTCTGATCAAAAAGGGGAAAAGAACAACGGTTCACTTTATGGGAAAAAACGAATTGTTTTTTTCTAAACACGTGAGATTTGCACATATTGCTGAAACAAACAAAACGAACACAAAAATATACAAACTATTGATTGTTAAGTGGTTTAACTCCACAAGGTTTCGCATTTTAGCTTTCGATGTATTTGTGAGACTGAACATGAAAACTGAGAGGTGAATCTAAAGAAGTTTTTATTGGAAAAAAATAGCCTGCTGAAATCTTTATTTATTGTATAAAGAACTTTTGATTTCTTTGTTTTTCTCCAGACATCGCCACCTTCAAGACACTGATGTTATGTAAGGCGATGTAAATGTTCACCAAGTGAGACGACTGATCTAAATGTCCATCTTCTGTCAAGAAGGACGAGGAGGAGACAGCAACCAGGGAGTAACAAAGTGTATTGAACTGAATAGAAACATCTGTTTGTACCTGTTGATTGACCTGCTGCTGGGATAGACGACCTGCTCCTCCAGCCTCTCCTTGGAGCCACTCGACACAGGCTTCAAGCCACGCAAATGGCACCTGGACATGCCAAGTGGACAGTAACCAGGCTTGGGTGGCACGAGCTATAGACTGATGCTCGGGCATCTTCCTCAGTCTGTAGCTGTCTATTCCTTCTACTCCTGCTTTTGTCCTGGCAGCAATCAGCCAACAGCTCAAGCTTCTCTTTGTGGTTTAATCTTTTGAGGAAAAAAGAACATTTAAACATTGATCAGAAAAAAAACTTGCAGTACAATATTCAAATCCAAATTAAATAAGTTATTTTACTATTTTGCATACACAATGTGCGGAATTTTAAATGGCATGACACATTTGATCAGATTCAATGGATAATATTGTTTGTTATTATTGTGTTGTTTATTATTTTCTATCATCAAGGATAAGAGAAAAGAAGATGGTGCATGTAAAAAGGCAGTGAGTGAAAAATTATAGCAGTGATTGCAGAAGGTCTGAGAATTAATGTGTTTTCAGACATGTATGTGGTTACCGTTGTAGCAAAGAGGAAGCTTCTTCCATAAAATAGTGAGCTAAGGTGTAACAAGGCGCCAAAAACTTGAATAACCGGAATGCTCGGTTTGCTGTCAAAGGTGCTAACAGTCACTGGTTTTATATCCGTGGCTAAACTCCTGAAAACACCATCGGTCTAGAAACTAAATCATCGAATCTGATAAAACATCTACAGTTATAATTCAGCGCAAACATGTCTTCCAAGTGAAACGACTAAAACATTCACCAACGTTAAAATCTGCATCCGGAAACAAGAATTCGCTTGTCATTTGGAAACGCCCTCTTGTCATGATTGACAGTTACGTCCACCAATTGAGACTGTGGCGTCATTGATTTGCCTTTCTTTCAACCAATGAACACATAGTCAATCGACTAAGTACGTTTCCAGATTCGGAAGAGAAGGAAAGGGGCGAGCGAGGTAGTTACGCTGCAGGTTTGTTTTTTGACAAAATTTGACTTTTGTTCATCACCACAGTTTGCCACATATATTCAGAATGTATCAGTACTGCATAAAATTAAGTACACATTTAAAATGACCTGGGTAATCGGTCAGTTGTTTGTTTTTTTCCCAGTGCAACGTTACCTAACTAGTTCAGTTTATGCTAAGCCATGACAACATGGCGAAAGTAGCTAGCCGTTAGCGCGAGCTCGTGTTTGCACTGATAAATATAAAATATTTTGTCAGAATGACCAGATTAGGTCAATAACGAATTAAAAAACTTTATAACGCATGTAACATTTTTTTGGATCCGTTCGGCTGGCATTTGATCACATATTTTAATTCACATTTACGGATACATCTCGAAGCTAGTCACGTTGCTAACCACGGCTCATGAAACGGCCGCCAAATTAGCTTTATTTAGCTAATGTACTTTCGGTTTGGTCAGTGTCGTCGTTTCGGTATTCATATAGTTCTTATTAATTTGTTTTTTTTCCTCTGGCCAAATAAGCGTTTACCTTGCTTGAAATCTAAATGTTTAGGTTGATTTGGTGTCTAATGTTACGGCCGATTGTGATTAATCCGCTGATCTGATAATGGCCGCAGCTGCAGTCACTTTTTCTTACAAAATTTCGATGTGGCAGCCGAGACAATTTATTTTATTTTATAATAATACCCAGTTAAATAAATTTTAAAATCAGTTTATTGGTTTAATTGCTTAATTAAAAAATTTGCTGTCAGTGAACCCAATAAAATGCGGATACACAATGTTTGTTTCAACCTTTTTTACGTTTATTAATCTGAACATTAACGGAACCTCTTCCCCACCCCCCACCCGACAGGTCACAAGATCTGTTTAGTCCTTCTTCATTTAGATCCGCCTATCAACACGCCCTTGTCCCCATAATAAATATCGGTGAGTCCCGAGTGTCTTGTCAGTTTCTTTATTCCTGATTCTTCAAACCTTGGTCATACAGCTTGAATAGATTTTTTTTTAATTAGTGTTTTTAATCACACTTCTAAAATGCCTGCTGACAGTTATGGCTCACATGGGCTGTTTTTCTGCTTTTCTCTCATTGCTCCTGTTTGCTGTTTCCTACAAAAAGGTGTTCATTTCTTCCCTTCCTATTTCAGAAGACCATGGATTCAGAGATTGATCAACAGGAAGAAGCCTCATTCAGCAACTCTGAGACCAATGGTAAAAACTTCTATTTATAGTGTGTTACATAAATGTCCTTTTTTCATGGTGTGTGCATTTGCTGGGTAGTGATATATTAAAAGGAAAGCAAAGTTACAGTGACAACAAAAGGCTCTAATTTTAACTCTTTAACTAGATACATTTGTAATGTTTTATACAAAAAATTGAATGGAAACTGATTTTATTCCATATTTTAGAAATTATGAGAGATTAGCACATATTTGTTGTAACGGGAATAATAAATTGGGATTCGCTGTGTTGTGCTTTAGAAATTGCTTTCCGATTATCTCTATCCTGATAGACAATTTCTTTATCTCCTTATGGCAGGTAAGCGCCCTGCTGAGGATGCAGATGAGCAGAAATCATTCAAGCGCTCCAGAAACTCAGATGAGCTGGTTGAGCTCCGAATTCTCCTGCAGAGCAAAGTAAATCAACTCCTCTTTCATGTCATATCTTATGTAAATGTGATTTGCCTGTATTTTGGGAACTCTTACAGTAAGTGTTAATTATTTAATTTCTAGTTTCCTTTTACTATTCTGAGCACACGTCGGCCTATTTTTTTAAAAACAAATTTTGCATGTTAACGCAAATCTGTTTTTGGTGTGTAGTGTTTTTATATATGTTTTGTTTTTGCAGAATGCAGGAGCTGTGATTGGAAAGGGGGGGAAAAACATCAAAGCTCTTCGTTCAGATGTGAGTACATTTTTTGTTACACATTCAGTCGGTTCAGAATTTTTTAGATTTGTTCAATTCATTGGTCTCTCAGACCCAGCTCCTTCTATCAAACATGTTTTTAACATTTACCTTTTGTAATATTAATTGAAACCTTCCTTGTAATCTTTCTGTGATTTAAACAAGGTTGTTTTTTATATTACTTCAAAAGCTTATTTGGCCCAAGGCATGAAAAGTCAGTATGTTTCTCCTTAATGATAGTTTAAGCCAGATGTTGTGACACTGATTCTCTTGTTAAAAACCTTCAGACACATTGCAGACTAAAATTACATGCAGCACCAGCTAACATTGTTTTAGTGTTACAGAAAACTGGCCAGTGATTTATTCATTCAATGTTATTGCCTCTCTCTCTCTAGTCCTTTACAGTTTGTTCTCCCCCTCTTTCACTGTCTCTGGTTTATTCCCCAACATTGATCTCTTCGTGTTCTTGATAAACCATTATCCATTTTCCAGTGTCACCGTTTCTCCTCTTCTCTCTTTGAAAAAAACAGTCTCTGAGAGAATCAAGTGAAAATCACATTTCAACAGTGTAGAGCCTGTATATTAAAAATGTATTCCTCTTCCCTCTCCCTTGTTTATTATTTTTACTCTTTACTTTTTTTGCCCACATCCTCCTCTGTTCCCCATGTTCTGGATGGCCCCTCCTGCGCCCGCCCACCTGACACCCCGGTTGGCCCTGCCCATAATCGTGCCCTGTCCCTAAATGGGCGCCTTACTTGATTGACATCTGTGCTCGAATGGCCCTGGCCCCTGCCCATGCCACGCCCAGTACAATGCCAGTGTGTCAGTCCCAGACAGCAGTGGGCCTGAGCGGTATGTCCCTAAGCTCCTCCCTCTCACTGCCTGACTACAGGTCAAACAAGAAGAAATGAATTTTGAATATTAATCCTGCCTCTTAAGTCACTGTTTTTAAACATACCTATTTAAAGTTTATTAGTATGAGCCTAAATGCAGTTTGATCCTGTAAAACATGTAAATGAATGTCCTTTCTATGCCAGTTTGAAGTCACGTCAGTATTGAAACTTAAATTGGTGTTATTATTGTTGGTGTTATTCCAGAGTCTGCCACTGTCTTTTAAAATCTTTGCTATAATCTGTGCAGTTTTTTAAAATTCATAATCATCTGTACTCTATATCTTTGTCATTTTCACTTCCCAAAGCTTCAGTGTGTGTGTGTGTTTTTCTGTTAGTTTCATAGACTTGCTAGCTTTTAGCCTCATCCCATTCCTTCCATGTGATGATCTTTGAAGGACAGATATCTATTTTTAAATGTAAAAGACAAGCTAAATTTTGAGCGTCACTTTATTTGCTGAAGTTTTGGAAAGTAGAGGTTATGACTTTGTCCCACTCATTATTTTATGTTTAATGATTTCCCTGATCCCCATATGAACATCCTCTCCAGTGATGGCAGACTTACTTTATAACTTTAGAATCTGCTCTGTCACTCATCTGCCTACTTTGCTGCTTCTATGTACAAACTGCTCGAGTTTCTCTATCAGTAAATTCTGTGTTTTGTCAATAGGTGGGTGCAGACAACAATATTTGATTTATTCCTTGATCAAAATGAGCTTTTAAATCACTGTTTTCATCTCATGTGATTAAACAACCTCGAAATATTTTACGATCTAAATTTTCCGACTCTGTTTTCAGGACCTTACGTAGGGGTTGTACTAGTCAGTCTTTGTGGTGTGCATCCACCAAGCAATGCTTTAGGAGTTTAGAGTTCTCGCTGGCACTGCTGGTACTTATTTCTTCCTTAAACTTCACCTCTCCCATCTTGCTCCCTCAATGGTCACAATATGCAGTTACTTTTCTTTGGATCCTTTTTATTTTCCTCTTTACCGCCTTTGTCTAAATGGAGAAGATTCTCTTTTAATTGTAATGTTTCTCTGCCAGGTTTTTATCTGTTCCAACATAAAATCATTACTGACTTGGCATAAAGTTTAGAAAAGACAGGACCTCAGCATTTCAAAAATCCTTAACCTATGTTTGTGACAGAATTGGCTGTTTTTCTTCTGAGGTAAAAAGGGCTGTAATAAACTCTGTAACCTGAAATGTTGTTTTCCTCCCCCTGGGATGCCTTGTTGGCATCCCGACCCCCTCCTCTGTGTTGCTGTGCTCCGTTTTGTCGATGGATAAAATGTGAAGAATCCTGAGCATCAGTGCAGATATTGATACTATTGGAGAAATCTTGCTGAAGATTATCCCAACATTAGAAGAGGTAAAAACCCTGTTCAGTTTATTTACTTTGGAATGTCTTTTATTTTTCAGTGTTTTGTGTTAATGTATTTAATGCTCCCCTACAGTACCAGCAATACAATGGTGTGGACTTTGACTGTGAGCTCCGCGTGTTGATCCACCAGAGCCTGGCCGGCTCCATCATCGGGGTGAAGGGTGCGAAGATCAAGGAACTGCGTGAGGTGTGTGCATGTGAAGAATCGTTTTTTTTCTAATGGCATACATTCATAGTCATGATTTTAGCATGTAAATTCAACCACTGCATTGAGTTTTGTATTTAATTTGTCAGTGTTTTATTCAGAGACATTTCAGTTTGTAGAAAATGAAAGAGTTGTGATTTATATTGTAATGTTGTATAAGCAGCTGCACGACATTAGAAAAACATGCAATTGCAATATTCTTGCTGAATTTCATGATGATGAAATTAATGGTGATGAATTAACATTTTCTTCACTAATTTCCTGATCACAACACTCTTGTTGTGCTTTAGCGTCTTGGCCACAGTCAACTAAACAAAGTTTTGGGATCTTGGGAATTGAGTGACTCTGGCCGTGTATATTGGGATGAAGAGCTTAAATGCCTGGTGCTGGAAACATAATTGCCTGTTATTGCAGTCCAGCTTTTCCCAACATTGATTTTGCAGTAACTATAAATCTACGAGATATTGTAAAGCCCCCGTTGCGGATCTTTTTTTTTTTTTTTTTTTTTTTTT
>SSNP01000049.1:3127764-3167964 GCA_006937955.1 Pachypanchax playfairii
GCGGATCTTTTTTTTTTTTTTTTTTTTTTTGTGCCCATTCATGTGAACCTTCATCTGTCGCCAGAACACAAAGACCAGCATCAAGCTGTTCCAGGAGTGCTGTCCCCAGTCGACAGACCGTGTCGTGTTGGTTGGTGGTAAAACGGAGAGGGTGGTGGAGTGTATCAAGACCATGCTGGAGCTCATCTCTGATGTAAGCACTTTTCATAGTATTTATAAGGTCAATTTAGCTTTACCAGGTTTTTGTTTATTAAGGTTTTGCCATGTATTGAATGTTTTTATTTTTTCTATATTTGCTTCATTCTAATTCCTCATTATCGTTTTTGTGTCTCTTTTCAGGCTCCTATAAAAGGTCGCACACAGCCCTATGACCCCAATTTCTACGATGAAACTTATGAATATGGTGGTTTCACCATGATGTTCGAGGAGAGGGGGGGTGGCCGCAGATCTATGGGGGGCTTCCCTATGCGAGGAAGCAGGTCTAGTGGTGATCGTGGTTATGACAGAATGCCATCCAGCAGAGGGGTGCGTGGACCCTTGCCCCCATCTCGCCGCGACTATGATGAAATCAGCCCCCGCCGAGGGCCTCCTCCACCCCACCCTAGTCGAGTTGGCAGGGGGAATAACCGTCCACGAAACATGCCAATGGGTCACCCATACAGAGGAAGGTAAGATATAGAGAAGTTGTGACCTGTATATATAATTTTTTTTTTTTTTTTCAACAAGAACTTTCCTCATAAGTTACTTGTTCAAAGAGAGCTTATCAGAATGAGATATGAGTGTTTGTGCTTAATAAAGATAACATTTAAGTAACCCCCCCCCCCACTTATTTGGAGTTAAACATTTACTCTTATTAATGTTACGTTGTAAATGTTTGAAATGGTTTTGCTTTAAACATCTTGCATTAGCTGTTTTTTTTAGTTTTCTATGACGTTTGTATTTGCAAAACAGCTGTTGTTCTGTTCAGATTAAATCTTTTTGGATTCTTTAGCTTAAACTAAAAGTCCTAAAATCAGTTTAACCAAATCACAACAATCCAGTTCTAGTGTTGCATTTCGACAAGTCTTGAGAAAAACTTCATGATTATCACTTCATCTAACTGTACGTGCTCATCAGTATCCATCTACTTGTTTTTGTCTCTACAGTCGAGACGATCGTTACTATGACTCGTACCGTGGCTCAGATGAAAGGTCAAGGTGAGTTTGTCTCCAAAACATTTTAACTCGTCCTGTCAAAGATTAATAGAATTTCTGCTGAATTTTGCTCCCATTGTGAAATACATTGATACTGTTGAGTGGTGCTTCTTGTTGAGTGACAGGTTGTTTCATGGTACATGTTAAGAGTAATTTTCCTGCACTTGGAAGTGTTCGGCATAATTTCTGGCAAAGCTGCTATGGTTTATAAAAATAGCTACATCCTTTAATTCACTGCCACATGTTTTTTTTTTTTTTTTATTGAAGTGTATCTGTAGCACCCACCTGTTTGTTTTTTTACAAGTGACGATACACCTTTCAGATGTTTACTATTGCACCGTTACTCACGATCCTTTACCCTGAGCCTCCACTGGTTCATTCTACATATCTGGAGTCTTTAAAAAGGGCTGCAGCAATACTGCTGTCAACACTAATGAATTTATGTTCCCACAATTTGAGTAAATATTTTTGTTTGTGGATCATGCTGATATTTTTTTGTAATTTTCTAATTTAGTGATTAAAAATGTTTTATTTAATATGAAAGAATTTTATTTTATTTATTTAACCAAAGTAGCATGGTTTTCCATATGTAGCTTCAGCTGCTCAGTATGAGTAGAATGACATTTATTTGAAACAAATGCAACATTTGGTGTCAAGTTAATCACAGACTTTAGTTCTACACATATTTATCATTCATGCATGTTTTTACAATCAGGAAGAGTACAAAGTGACTCCTCAAGCAGTTCTCAAGCTAATTCCATTATTTGAGCTCAGTCCTTGAAGGGGAAGCAACAGCAGCCCTTGGCTCTGATCAGAATCACCACCACCTGTCACTCCTCTCACCATAACACTGTCAGAGCTGTTCCTGTTACTGTGTGGGAAGATGCTTGAGAGAAAATGTGTTTATACTGTAATCTTGCTCAGCGTGTGTGTGCAGTTTGACCTAGACCACAGTTTTTAGTTTTTTTTGTGTGTGGCATGTTATCAAGATTTTTTTAAAGTATTTTTCTATTTCTTTCTCTCACAACCCACATCTTTTTCTCTCTCGTTTCTCTCTGCCTGCTCTTCCCTCCTCGTCACCAGTGACAGAAGAGGCAGACCGGATCGCTACAGCGATAGCATGGTTAGTGACCCTTTGCTAAATACATGCAGCTCCGTTACTAGCATCTGATTAGGTGTGAGCATCCTCAGGCTGGCACACTGCTTGGTCCTCACGCCATACACAGTGCTGTGATTGTCCATTGTCCTGCCTTTATCTGGTGCTTTACTGAGAATACAACCATCGCTGGTGACTTCAACACATCCGTCTGCGTATGCTCATCTGAGCCCTGGCAGTGGATCCAAGCCAGTTTTTGCATTGTGTAAACCATCCCACCAAATGACCATAATCACCTCAGCCAGAGACACCCCATAATAACCAGCTGTAATTGCCCTCTTACTGTGTACTTTTCATGGCCAGCCTGTTTTTCCTGCAAAGAGAGAGAGGATGTTGGGAGTGGGGAGGGTGGGGGTGGCCATGGATGGTTGCTAAGCACTAATAATGCTTTCTTGACAGACTGGAAGGTCTCTTTCTGCCTCTTTCTCTCTCTCTGAGACCTGGCAGGATACTGCCTGTCGTTGCTCAGCAACAGCTTTTTGAATTGCTTGTTGCCCTGGTAACAGCAGCAGCTGAAAATGGGGGCTGATAGAGATGCAAGGAGAGACCGAAAGAGGGAATGGAGGGAGGGAGAAAGAGCAGGGGGAGGAGTCTATCTTATGGATGAAAACTGGGTGGCTTTTAGTTGAGTCAACTCCATCGACGACGCTGCTGCGTTACCCAGACATCTCAGCTACAATCCTCTGACCATTTGTGTGGGATTTTTAGAAGGCTGGAAGAAATGAGTCGTGCTTTCTGTAACGCGCTTGTGTTTCTGTTTGTTTTTTGCAGAGTGGCGGATATGGTGAGTGCTAAACTGCTGTTTTTCTATGGACTTTTTAAGAATAAGGTAACAAGGCTGTTACAGGCCTCGGAGCTTTCTCCAGCTTCCTGCAGCAACAGGTCAAATGACTCTGTGTAAACTAACTGAACACATTGTAACTACAACAATGTGCTCAAAACAATCCAGTGCCTTTTAATTGAAGTGAATACTATCCTGCTTTACTTTAGTGAATACTACCTACAACAAACTGGGATATTGTATATTTGTAGTTACTTTTACTGTGTACTAATGTGTGTAGTTTGACTGCTTTATAAATGTCTTCACTGTTGAATGGTCTAGTTTTTATTTTTCCTCTCTCCTGCTCAGACAACAGTTCCTCCTGGGACAGCTATCCATCAGGTGAGTCTCCACAATTGACCTCCAATCATTTACAATTTAACATAAAAATGACTGAAATCCTGGAATGACCTGTCATTCTTGTGTGTGTGTGGGGGGCGGGGTGTACATTGAATGAATGACGAGAGTTACTGTATATTGAACGTTATGTCATGTGCCTAAAGTTGTTCATAGACTGTATTCATTCAGTTTTTTACATTACACCAATTTTTAAGCCACTAGCACCTCTTAATTTTTTTTATCTGCCGTCCTACATAGTGATTCATCTGTCATTGAGACAGGCAGTCTCACACACACACACACACACAGGCACATTGTTTTACTACGACTTGGCTCCTTCGCAGTCTTAAGTTTTTAATAACAGTATTGTTTTATTTTTTGTGTTATCAGTCTTATTTTCTCTGTTTTCAGTTTGTTTTAAAACACGTTGAGCCGTGTGTGATGGTGGGAGCCAAGAACAGATCTTATCTATTGCTCTTACTTTTTAACTGTTTCTACTTTTCACTCCTTTTTTTGTTTGTTTGTTTTTTTTTTCATTTTTGAACCCTTTCTCTTGCCGTCAGGTGGACGTGGCTCCTACAGTGACATGGGTGGTCCTGTCATCACCACACAAGTGACGATCCCTAAAGATGTAAGTAATTGACAGCTTGGAGACTAAAGAAAAATCTAAGACCTTGCTGATAAAAATAATCTGTGTGTTCAATTAGGTGTGCGGCAATTAAATACATTTTTAGAGTTGAACAAGTCATGTCATGTTTATCTTTTTTCTGGGTTTCCCTGTTACCAGTTGGCTGGCTCCATCATCGGGAAGGGAGGTCAAAGGATCAAACAGATCCGCCATGAGTCCGGGGCTTCCATCAAGATTGACGAACCTTTGGAAGGTTCAGAGGACAGAATCATCACTATTACTGGCACCCAGGACCAGATCCAGAACGCCCAGTACCTTCTGCAGAACAGGCAAGTTCTGCGGATGTCTTACACTGATTTCCATCTCAGAAGCTGTTGAAAGTCTCAGATCAACCCAGTTGTAGTTCATTACAAAGCTTAAAGAATTGTAGTTGTATATTGGAACCATATAAAAGGATTTTTTTAAAATAATTCCAGAAGTACAGAAACTGATCTGAACTAAATCACAGGAGGATCACTAAAAGTGCTCTGAAATTGTAGGCTTGTAGCACAGACTTTTTAAGACATAAAAATTATTCTATTAATTTAGAAATACGAGTGCCCATTTTGGGGTTATGTACTCCTGTTGCCTGCTGTCTCTTCACTAACCCCCTTCCTTTCTTCCCCATGCAACCTTCAACTACTTCAAACCTTCCTCTTACATGAAATGGCTGTGAAGGAGTAGGCAAACTTCATACAAGCATAAAAACATATAGATTTATTTTGAAGTCATTGAGTGGCACTTGCTTTAACTTGCATTTGTCAGAGAACGTGATCAATAAAAGAAAAGAATGTCTATGTGCCATCAGAGCCGTTTCACTGTGAAGGAGGGAGTGGATTGATTCTTCCCCTGGCTGCTGCTGTGTGGAAGACTAGTGATTTTGTTGTTTTTAGTTAGATTAATCGACAACAAATCACAGTCTGCCAAATAGCACAGGCTCCTCCTCTTCTGTCTCCCTTGGCAACCAGTAGGCACGTATAACACACACTACTTCCTTGTTGATGCCATCTGAGCTTTTCCTGAATCCTATTACATCTGTAGACCTGCCGCTCTGTCTCATGAGTAGTGTAGTGTTGCCATGGTAACTAACCCTGCCTCCGTCTTCCTTCCTGTCCTCCCTTTTCAGTGTTCTGCACCTGTTTCAACACAAGAACTAACCACACCTCTCTTTTCCTCCTTTTATTCCTCAAATCATTTGTTTGCTCCTCGGTCCCTCGTTTCCTGCGTCTCTTCTTTACTCGCTGTTCATCTCCTCCTGCTGTTCATCCTTTTTTCCCCAAGTCTTCATCCTGCCACACTCACACAGCTATATAATTTAACTGTCAGTCTCTTGTGAATGCCATCTTTTCTGTTTTGCTACTTGTTCATTTTTTTCCTTCTTTTTGTCCGTTTCAGCGTGAAGCAGTACTCTGGTCATTTGCTGTAGACCCAGGAGATCAAGACGACTCGGATCGACCCCCCCCCCCTTCCCCTCAGTCTTTTTGCCCTGGTCCAAAACATCCCCTTCAGACTATTATTCTGGATTGGCGGTGTCTTTTTTTATTTTATTTTTGTATTTTTAATAAAATGTCCAACATTCCTGTGCATCAGAGAAAATGTAGATGACCTGCATTTTAAAACGTGTAGTTTGATAGTTTGGCAGATTTTTTTTCCTTTTTTTTGTTATTCTCATATATATCAAAATATTTCAGACTTCTCACAAATAAAAATAAACATTTATTTTTGGATTTCATTTATGACATTTGTACGTTAATCTGTAAATCTGTGTACACGTGCGCATGACGGTGTGTGAGTGTGTGCGCTTGTTGGCTCGTGCTTTTTGTTGTCTCTCCACATGCAGTTATCCCATGCTACCACTCTGTGCTACATGCAGAATGTTAGATATTTCTTTTGCTTGTTCTTTAAGAACTCTGGGAACTTTCATCTTGTAGAATGGTGGAACTTAAATGCACACCGATTACAGAACAGACTCATTTGTATTAACAGTGTAGTTGTGTAACAAAATAAACCTAATTCATTTGAATAACTTTAAAAATGTAAACCACCTGTGTTGATAGCTGAACATTGAAGGCATTTATGGGTTTATTTGATTGATTATACACTGAACTTTTCTACTTTAGTCTTCAGGAGTTCTCGTGTTCTGAACCTGTTTGGTCTCCATGTCATGGGTTTCACATTGAAATAAAGATGATGCCACTTTTTACTGATCATTGTTGAATGTTTCATGACCCAGCTTTAAGCTCTTTTCTGCAGATAGGCATAACTTTAGGATATCAAAAGAATATACAGGAAAACTGGAAAAATCTAATGGATTTCACTGATTTTACTCAATTCACACTTGATCTTTGACCTTACCTTGACATTTTTATTACATTTAAAATGCTAAAATTGCACGAAGTAAACATTTAGCATACGTTTGTTACTACTTCCTGTTTCCTCCGTTGCGTTATTTTGATTGGTTGATCAACTAGTGACGAGCATGCGAGCGGTATTCTGATTGGTGAACAGCTGAGAAGTAGGTAGTAGGAAAGCTTGTGGTGCTTTTTTCCGACAAGACACGGTCCAAGTTCTTCAGCTACAGTTTTCCAAATGAATAAAGCACATTGCAGCTGAACAGTAAGTTTTAGTTGACACATTTGTGTGTATTCTCGCATATTGAGGAACAATATTTGTACAAAAGTAACAAACGTTAGTGTGTTCCTGCATTTCGACCGTGCAGGTTTTATTCCACGTTGTGAGACTTGAAAAGGTGCAGTTTTCAAGGTTTCAGTGGACTTAGTCCGGAATGCCCACGTATGTAGAAACCGAGGAGCAGATTAAGAACTTCTCAACCTTGGAAACCAGTTTATATCTTGGAGATGAAAAAAAAAAATGTTTTCGTTTTGTTTGGTGTCTCAGCACTAGCTTGACACTGTTATATTGTTTTCACATGATACAAATAAAGACTCTTATTTTTTTTTTTTGTGCCACATTCGGGTGGGTTTACATCTCTGAAACCATTTTGCACCTTTGTTGTCCCTTTAGGGTTTTCTTTACATGTTTTATTGCATCTTACTCATGAACTGGGATAAAACTAATAGTTTCTGACCTGCAGAGTCTGTGTCTAACACCCTGTCAGTTTTTCGTCCATTACTTAATAAAACAGGGAGAAAATGACACTTCCTCCGAGATGGAGATTATTAAAAGTTATTGAAGTTTCTCTATGAAAAGGGCAAAGCCATTCAAACTGCTCAGCATCCAGAAGCTGCTCCTGTGTTCATTTTTAATTACAAGTTGTCAAGGTTATTTAGCAAATACAGAGTTTGTAAATGGCAGGAGGCATATGTGTTTTCACACCTAAGTCCTCAGCCTTACCTTTTATTCACTGCTTTAGTGTTGAGGCATATTTATAAAATGCTTGTTGCCCACGTGTGTGTGTGTGTGTGTTTCTTTATAGTTACATATCTGCTTCACCTGTCATGGATAAACCACTGTTTCCCAGAGAGTCTGGACACTTCGTCGCAGAGCGCAGTCGAGACGTGTTTATTGAGGACGCAGGTGTGCAGAAGGTGGCAGAGATGCTCTATGGTCTCCGACACAGTGAAGCTCTGAGAGCCAGTGGATGGAAGAATGCAAATCCCTTGGCTCCAGCACCTGCTTCAGATCAGGGGAGTTTATAAAGGCTCAAACTTTTTTTCATATCATGTAAAACAAGTGAACCACATGCCTGTTCTGTGGGAAAAGGAGTGGTGCAACATTTGTGTGGCGACTGTAAAGTTATTATGAAGGAAAGTTTCTCCAAAGAAATAATTAAAGTGTACAAAAAATAGATATTTAATATATAAAGTGATTTAAATGCACTAAAAATATAATAATAAATGAATAATTACAAACAGGAGGTCTAAAAACAAACAAATTACACCAGTAATTGTAAATCAGTTCTGTTGTTCCTGGTGCTTTCAAAATAAAAGCAGTTGCTTCAAGTTCAGATTTAATTTAATTTCAAGGAAAAAGGAGAGAGTTTATACAGCTAATCTCACTCTTTGGTGTTTCAGATGTACACACAAGAACATAGTTAAATAATAAGTGAAGCGTTAAATATGGTGGTTTACATAAAAATGTATCAGGTGTTTAAGAAAATGTAAAATTTTCTTGGTTAAGAACAGTTGAAGGGTTGTTGTTTGATTCAAGGGGACTGAGTTTTAAAAATATATTTTTTTGTACATTAAGAGAAATAAAACATTCTAATTTATCTATTCAGTAAAAATAGGATTTCTATCAGACTGATTAAAAATGTGGAAAACGTGAAGAAACGTTGAAGTTTTATAGATATCAGGGACAAAACATCTACCGTAGATTTTTAATCTAAATTAAATTCTTTCATAAATAAAAAATGTGACAGTGACATCCACAAACTTTAAATTAATATCTTATAAACTGGAAAAAAATGTTCACAACAAACTCAAAGCAAAAGTTGGTCTAAGCAGCATTTTAACACTCTGTCTCATGGCTCTTGGGTATTTTAAATTATAATATAGTTGTATTTTAAATTCTGATTACACCATTCTATTATTTTTTTTTTGTCGTCTCTCCTGATAGTTTATGTATTTTCACTTTACAGGCTTTAAACTGGGTGTTTGTTGTCGACACCATGAACTTCTCCTTTTGGCCTGAGAAGGAACCCGAGCAGTGTGAGGTGACCTATAAAGGCACCACATACACGGGTTACATGACCCTGTGTGCCGCCATCACCAGAGCCATGGAGGAAGGTGAGGGCACTAAATAACTAGACATGTATTTCTATTATGAAATATTCTTTAAAATTCTCATTTTGTTTTGAAAATAACAGGTTCTCTTTGTTTAGTTGTGCACTAATGCAACATGGGAACCTTTTGGGAGATGGATATATGTTTTTAAAGTTATAGTTTTTTTCTTTAAACTAAAAGAAATCTGTTTTTTTTAATCTCCCTGCTGTTTTATGTGGTTTTATTATACTCAGTTATTTTGTTTGGGATTCTTTCTTGAGCTTCGGTTTCTTGGAAATTTCTCATATCCAGAGCATCATTTATAATTAGCATGAATGACTCCGGATATGAATCAGTAACGTCTCTCGATGTGCTGTTGTCGTGACTTTTTTTAACCATGGGAAGAAAGACGCAGGTAGCCTCGTGCCGGCGTGTGAGTCTCAGGGGCTCGACAGCATGAGAACTAATGATGTCATTTCAGTTTAATGTGAAAAAGATCCTGCAGAGACATATTTCTTTCATTAAAATCAGATTTCTAACTTTGTTACTAAAAATAAATCAGGATACTTATTGTCTACATTAACTCCTACTCTCCATAGGTTTACCCATTACTGATCCTAATTACTTCTCCCAGATGTGTGTGGAGGAGTTGGGACACGTGCTCCGATCAGACAATGAAACAGTCATGCCGATGCTTCAGGAACGTCACCAGGTTCTAATATTATACTGATGAATATACAACTGTGTTAGAGAAGGAACAGTTCACTTTGACATGCGACTGACTCAGTGCAGCCAAAAACCAAAAAAACACATCAAATAACTTGTTGAATGAACAAACATTTTATAAAATTCCCCCAGAAAGGAATCACTTTTTTCCAGAATGAAGCAGTTTGATGTTTTCTGGGTTGGATCAACATCTTATTTTGTCTGTAATTTTTTTTCTCTAAGTCTCGATCTGATTCAGTGTATTTGGTTGCAGGTAAATCTATCCATTATACAGACAACTAGAAAATGTGATAACTGTTAATAAAGCAAGAAGCAACTCAAATCAGAACCAGGAAGAACAAACCCAGATGTGAAAAAACAAGAACATTCTGGTAAATAAACTAAAAATTAGGAATGACTAAATTTATAAAGAAAAAACAGTGAAAAAAAACTTTATTAATCAAAATGTTTGAACATTCGCTGCACGTGTTTTTGTATTTAATAAGAAGCTTTACAGCCACTTTATTTCTGTGATGAGGAGAAATTGAAAGTGTGCAGCTCCTCGTCTCGGCGGCTAAATCTGAACACAGTCTGAATCTTTCCAACCAGGCATTAACTGAAGGTGGCCGCGTGCTGCTGGAACACGGCGGAAGTTTCCGGAGTTTTATCAGCCGAGCCGGAAACGACGCTCGGAAGATGGTGGAGCTGGTTGTGGAGAAAATCCCGTCTTACAGGGATGAAGCCATGTATGAGGTTAGAGCTCAAACTGTCAATGAACTTATATCAGAAGATGTGAAAAACAAAGTGTTCACGTTTCACAAATACCAGCTGCTGCTTATTAAAGACTTCATCACAACCAAGAAATGCAAATAAGATTTGCATTCACTGTGTTTTCATACAGTAAATAAACATAAACACACCAAACTTATGAAACACTGAAAGCATGTCGGACGTTCTGGTTTTCTAAAGCGGGAGTTTGAAACATGGAGAACTTTAAATCAGATTGTGACATGAGAGTTCCACCTCCTGGACAAAGACAGTGTGGCAACTGATGGAGCAGAGTTTTATACAACCCCAAGGTTTCTCTTTGTTTCAGGACAAAAGAATCTCTTTCTACAAGCGAGCCCAGATCCTGGTGGCAGATTTCTGGGGCGTGATGGAGGCCAGAGGAGAAGGAGACATCATTAACATGGACTGGCTTACTATGTTCGCTGACTACAGAGTTCCTCAGGCGCTTGTCTACTTAGGAGTACTACGATACTCTGACACGCTTATGCAAGCCCTGACGAATGGTAAGTGATGCAAATCTCTGGTATTCACAAGTAAGCTACTTTAAAATGACTGTATATTATATCTGTCAGGTGAGCTGCTGTGTTCAGGAGACCGGAGAGAGGTGGAGATCCGAGGCTGTTCCATTTGGTCCGTTGAGCTGATCAAGGAACGTCTTCACAAGATGGTGCAAGAAAGAGATGGAGAGGCCTGCAGCGTGAACTCTGCCATCATCGATTTCTACCTGTGGCCCTTTGCAAAGCAGCACCACAAAGAGATGGCTCACATTCCCATCCACCACACACGCTGCATTTACTACTGATGTTGCACCAGACAGGATGCTGCCTTTCCCTGAGAAGAGGCAAAGCATGTTCTCTGTCTAAGTGTTACTTTAGCAGTAGTAGAAAGTTTAAAAACACAGCTGTAAATTTACCCTTGATTAAAATGTTTCTTGTTTATTATATACTTTTATCCTTTCTAAATATCTTGTATAACAGCCTGTGACTCTGCACTGTGACTAATAATGATGCATTCAGTAGAAAATTCTCACAAAACATCTAAAATAACATTATTTTGTTAAATCATACATGTGAGTGCTTGAATACAATAATGGGTGTTTGCAGGATAAATCCTAGAGAGGGTCAAGTCCCGCTGAGGCCAATTGCTGTCAGTGGATTTAAGAAATTGATTAACTCCATATTAATATATTAATATTTGAACTTTTAATATTTACATACTCAACATTGAGATCTCCTACAGTTTCTCTTGCCAAAAATACTGTTTAAAATTTGATCAAGAGTTACAATATTTTTCTTTTAGGATTAAAAAATGAAAGTGCAGAAACACATATTCACCAGTAGGTGGTGCCATTGCTTTCACGGTACTGATCTGAAAACCACTTTCATAAAGTCCACTTCCTGTCTTCCTCACGGCGGCGGTTTCCATGACAACCGCGAAGCGACAACAAACGCGAAGGATGAAGTTCGTAACAGAAAACGAGCCCGGCGGATAAACAAACAGAAATTTGATAAAGAGTTTGTCAGGATGATTAAATAGAGAACCGGATGTAAACGATTTATAAAAGATGTTTGGAGCACCTGTGCACGTGCGGTGGATCTTCTCGGCGTTACCATGAACGAGGTGTGTGTCCGGGTGGCGGTCCGTATCCGTCCGCTGCTCCCTAAAGAGGTTCTTCACCACCATCAGGTGTGTGTTCGGGTGGTACCCGGTTCCGCACAGGTTCGGCTCGGCTCGGACCGCCTCTTCTCTTTTGACCACGTGTTCGGACCTACAGCCAGCCAGGATGAGGTGTACCAGTCTAGTGTTCAGCCCCTGGTTGAGTCTCTGGTTGACGGCTATAATGCAACCGTGTTTTGTTACGGACAAACAGGATCTGGCAAGACGTACACACTGGGAGGGGGGAACCAAGGTAGGGGACACGGTCCGGTTTGGGCCCCAATATGGGAACATTTAAGAGAACAGATAAATTAATAAGACATTTAGACATTAAAAAAGCTGTTTTAAGGTACTTTTTATACGCCTGCATATTTGGTAACATCCCTGAATTTATATTTTTCCCATCAGCCATCCTGTCAAATAAAATATGTCCACAATTTCTAATACATTGTTATCAAAATGTTCTCCCTCAGATGAAGAGGGAGGAATCATTGACCGTGTGGCCCAGGATGTGTTCTTGTTACTGGAGAAGAAAAAGATCAGTGATGGTGTGGAGGCCAGGGTGCAAGTCTCATATATGGAGCTGTACAGGGAGGAACTACGAGATCTGCTGGAGCTGCAAATGGTTCAGAAAGAGCTTCACATCAGAGAGGATGAGAGGGGAAACACAGGTAAGTAATTAAAGTATTTATTTGTTGATAAATGTGTCAAAATAGTCATTTAACATTCTTGATTCTGAGATTTTAAAGTTTGATTATGTGATTTTGGGTGTGTGTTTGCAGTGGTGGTGGGAGCCAGAGAGATGGTCGTCACTTCAGCAGAGGAGTTGCTCAGTGTTCTGGAGATGGGAAATGCCGTGCGTCACACTGATGTTACAGGAATGAATGATCGCTCCAGTCGTTCTCATGCAATCCTCACTCTTCAGGTCAACATCTGTTGCCACAGTAACAAGATTTCCTCTTTAAGGTCAATCCGCACCTCCAAACTCTGTCTGGTAGACCTGGCCGGCTCCGAACGTGCTGGAAAAACAGAAAACAGCGGATCAAGGCTCAAAGAGTCTGCACATATCAACACAGGCCTGCTCGCGCTTGGCAATGTTATCCGTGCCCTCTCTGACCATGGACGGAGTCGCCGTGGTAACAGCTGTGGCAGTGCACATATACCATACCGTGATGCCAAGATCACCCGTCTCCTTCGTGACTCTCTGGGAGGCAACGCCCACACACTGATGGTGGCATGTGTAAGCCCCTCCCACCACTTCATGGCCGAAAGTCTGAATGTTCTCAAGTTTGCAACCAAAGCTCGTCATATCCACAACTGTCCAGGAAAAGTGGCTACCCAAACACAGGTGAAATCAGATCCCTGGAACCCCACTGAGGCTCGGCTTGAGGAACTGGAGTATGAAGTGAAGACACTGAGAGAACTTCTCAAAGAAAAGGAGCAGGACATTGAGAGGGAAAGGGAGAAGACAGGTGGACAGGGGCGTGGCTTCAAGCAGTCCAGTCAGATCGGAGTATCTGAACAAGATCAGAAGATGAACCAAGAGACCACTGGGCAGTGCTGCCTCTTGGCTCCTGAAGCTGCAGCTCTGCTTGCAGATATTTCTGATCCATCTCCAAGTTTTCTACTCAAGCAGCAACAGCAAGACTGTCTGGAGAGACTGACGACTGTCAGTCAGGCCCATCAGACCGATGATGTAAACTGTCCTGAAGGCTGTAGAGACAAATCTCACCATTTAATCCTTTTAAAGCTTAAAGAAGAACTCTACAAATGTCAGGTACATGGAGAAAAGACAAATGATCCCATAAAGGTCTCAGTAACTGATTCATTAATTATTTGATTATCTGTGAAACATAAAATTGTACTTTTTCATGATTAATGTCCTTTAATGAAGCAGACAGTGAGTAAAGACTCACTCTTATTAGTACAATTACACAGTTAAACACAATACTTCTACATTTGATTACTTTTACAACTTATTGGAATTAAGCCAATGCTACAACTAAAAATTAATTCTTACTATTCTATTATAATAAGTTAAAGTACAATTTTCTATATTACAAATGGATTACATAAATCAAATGACAGAAAAAAACTGTCAGACCAATTCTTTATTTATCCTGTCGTCATTTTTGCTAATCTTTAGGATGCTCTCTGTGCAAAAGAGCAAACAATACAAGAGAAAGATGCAGAGCTCAAACAGAAACAGAAAGAAGCTGAGAAACTTCTGGAGGAGAAAATAATCCAAGGTTTAGCCTTAGAGGAGCAGAAGAAACGTATTCAGGTCCAGGTGAGAACAACAAAACATACATGAAACAATTCCTTTATATAAAAACATCTTTCATGTGAATATTTTGTTTTTGTGTAACAATCAGACTGAACAGCTGGTGAATCAGCAGATTCTGATCGACCACCTTCGAAACAACCTCCTAACGTCTTACGGGAAAGCTTCAGGGCCAACTGTGGAAGCAAGGACTTCTAGGTACTCGTACAAGCGGCCCCACAGCGTCCCTCTGCTCAGACACAGCTGTGTGCACAGACCTTCCAGGAAGGTAGGGACCCTGCTGGGTTTGTCCTGTGTGTAGATGTTTTTGTATCTTCTGAAGCACCAAGTGCTTTAGCTTTGCGTGATTTTGATTGTCTCTGATGTGATACATCTGTTTCATTATTTTCCATGATTGCAGATTCACTCCAGTCCACCGGCCTACTCACTGGAGAGGGTGATGGCCGCTTTCAAGATGCGTGGTCATCTCCTGCTAGCTGAGCTTGAAGAGAAGGATGAAGTCTACTGTCCATTTATTAAACACCAGACAGAAAGCAGTGAAAGGTGCCAAGAGACAGAGGAAGAGGAGGAGGAGGAGGAAAAGAACAGTTTTAAGGGCAGCAAGAAATTTAGGTAAGAGCCTTTATATAAAAAAAACCCACTTTCCAGGTTGTTTTTAGTCAAAACAACCCAAATAAGATGAAGTTTCAGGTTCAGGAGCTTGATCTGCACTTACATTACACAGATCCTCCCAGATCCTTCGTGCATATGAGCATTTACCAAGTTACCATCATCCATCTGCACTCAGTCACCAGTAAACTTCTCTCCTTTAGTAAAAACAGTCAGTTTCTACTTTCATCTACACCGTGCAGAACATGTTCTTCACCAAGTCATTAAAAATCCTCTTTACATTTCACACAATAACAAAACTTCCCTCAGAAAGTATTTTTATTTCTCATATAAAATGAAGTTACTACACAATGTTCTGAGTAACTCGACACTATGGTGCCGCTTTAGACGTTCTTTAAACCGAACATGGACGAGCCGGTCAAGGAAGTTTCCACTGAAGGGGAACCGCTCCGCACCAGATCAAACGCATGATGGAAACGCTGCAGGACAGAAAGTCTCAGGTATCACAAACATGTACTTTACGTTCGAAGGAGGTACATCACATCCAGACGTGGATTCTTTTTCACACAGTCTGTTTCTTCTCAGACACTGTAGAAAACACTCAAACCCAAATGAAGAATGTAAGAAGAAGTACTGCTGAAAGGAGAATCCATGAGCTGACGGTCAACATGCGCATGAAGGAGGAGCTCATCAGAGAACTCGACAAAACTGGTGTGGTTGTATGTTTCTGCAGTCGATTACAGTGTTGATTATTGCATCTTTAAATTGGTGGGTTTTTTTGTCTTAAAGAAAAAGAAAGTGAAGCAGTGGTCAGACACTCTATGGCTGGTGGAGATGTGCTGGTGAGACTTTCCAGGCAGAGCCGACAGGTCCGAGCGGCGGCGTACCGCAGCCTGCAACACATGAGACTGCAGAGAGCGCATCTACAGAGCAGCATGAGGCAGCAAGACGAGGTCGCAACGTCACTTAATCACTAGACACTGTTCATTTTGAAAATATTAGCATCTTCATTAATCCCAAACAAGAACTTTGAGTTAAAACATTTAAGTCCTGTGGAATTAAAGTTACGTGTAAATTCTAAACTAGTTTATGTTAATGTTTACAGAGACAAATGGCTGGAAAAGCAACTGTCTCCAACAGCTGTCATCAGGAAGAGTCAAACGGAGAGGTAAGTTCATTCACACCAAGTTTTACTCTCGATCTTCTTTTGTCAGTGTTTTTGACGTACGCAGCTTTTAAAAAAAATCCTTTGACCACATTCTTTCACGCATGTTTTCATCGTAGCTTCATGACAGGAGTTGGTTGGATGAAGAGGAAGAGCGTGTTCTTCAGAAGCGAGTAGAGATGCAGGAGCTTGAGGAGGAGCAGAAGAGAAGAGAGGAGGTGCTTCTGAGCAGGGATGCCTGTTTGCAGCAGAAAAACCAACTAGAAACCAAGATGCTAAACTTCAACCAGGTCGGTGTTTGTTTTCAGCTGAAATCACATCTCAGCACGCAACGGAAGCTGAAAATCAGCGTCACTTTGTTGTCTCTTTGCAGGCTTTGAGTCGAGACTTGCTCCGCGTGTCAATGCAGCTGGAGTCTGTGCAGGAGCAGCTGCAGAGCAGTAACACAGTGAAGAAGGAAGGTGTTGTTACCAGAGAGGAGCTGGAGAAAGAGAGAGACATGCTTAAGATGAAAAGAGACGCTCTGGAAGAGCAGCTGAGGGACAACAGAGTGCTCACTACAGAGGTAAGACGAGCTCTGGTGTTTTGTGTTGTTGCTCATTACTTTGGTTCATATCTGTCTTTGTGCAGGAGGAACATTCCCTTCTGCAGCTGGAGGAAGCTATTGAAGCTCTAAATGCAGCTCTTGAATTTAAAAACCAGCTGATTGAGAACAAGAAGCAGCAGCTGTTGGTCAGCAATGAGCCCCCAGAACACGGTGACATCTTCAGGAAGCTGAAGAAGCTCTCACCACCTGAGGCTTTAGAGCTCCTCGGCAAATATTTCAACAAGGCAAGATAAATTCACACAGTTCTATAGTTATCTTTACATATGTGTAAAGAAATTATCCTGAAAATTTGCATACTGTTCTCGGCATCCGCAGGTTGTTTGTCTCAGAGAAGTGGAGCGCTGTTTACGTTTGCGGTGTGAAGAGCTGGAGCTTCATGCTGCAGAGCAGGAGGCAGCGCTGAAGGAGATGGAGGCAGCCATGCAGCGACTGGCCCTGGACACAGATCGCAGACTGACCCAGCAACACAGAGATCATCAGAACAACATTCAGCTCCTGCTGCAGAAACTCAAAGGTGAGACAAAGTTCCTCTATGTAATATTTACTGTTAATGTTGTTGTTTCAGTCTCTCCTGAGCGTGTGTATGTGTGTTTTTAGAGGGTGTTTCTGGAGAGGCACAACAGACAATACAAGACAGACTGCAACACCTGGAGAAAGAGCTGTTCTTCTACAGAAGCTCCAGTCGACAACTCAAAAAGAAACTTAAAGAGCTTCTCAGTGATGCTCTACATCCTGAAGATCAACCCTCACATGCACATGAGCATCAAACAATGCACAACATGCAGATGGGTGCAAATAAATCTCAGTCTCATTCTGAAGACGTAAAGAAAGCAACACATGTTGCAACCACATACACAAAAATATATTCCGAGCAACCTGATGCTAAAACACACAAGGACTCGTCTGAATACCAAGAAAAAATGTCTGAACACAGTCAGATCATGGCACAGTCTCATGGCAAGAGTTCAAGAGGTCAGTCTGAAAAAAGTTTGGAGATGACACCTGTCAGATTGCACCGCAGAGACTTGAGGCAGATTTCTCCTGCTGACCTGCAGGTCTTCAGTTCGGCCACTAGGAGGCAGCAGTCTGTATGTGATTCAAGCGCAGAGTCAATGATGGAGGATTCTATCGAAGTGCCCAAAAACACTGAAAGATGATTTCACTTTATTTTATGAACCATTTAAAGGTTTTTAATAAAATATTGATAAGATGTCTGATGCAGATTTTAGTTGGATGTTAAAATAAGTTTGTGACCCATGAACCTCTTTCATCTTTAGGAAGGTGTGAATCTATTTCTGCATGTTGGTTGAAAGATACATAATTTGGGAAATGTTCCCTGATGTCACAGACTGAAATAAGTGAACTATTTCGCATGACGAAAATATTGTTAAGTAGGTAAACAAATTGTCATACCTGGCACCTGTTGATCTGATATCACATAACAGAGACTCATTTATGCCATTTATGAAACAAACAAACTGAAATCTGATCAAACAAATACAACGAGAAGCTGGTACCATCAACAGTTTGCTCTGTTTTCATGTTGGCTGTACTTAGGTTTGATTTACTGTTAGAATACAATGAAATCTTCTGTTGTAGCATGTGTCAATTCCAATTACTGTACAGCACAACATGCACGTTCTCATTCCTACATGATATTTTAGAGTCTTAATTACAAAGTTCTTACTCTCTGAAGTCTTTAATGCTCTTTTTGATGTCATGAACAGTTTGTTAATAAATGTGTTTTTTCTAAACTGATGAATTGAAGTGTGTTTTAGGGGAATAATCCAAGAACCAGCACTTTCCTGATTTGATTTTGTTATTATTTGTCTATCGTCCTGATTCCTGTATCTCTACAGTTGGCAGAGTCTGTATCAGATGATTTGATTTATTAGCTCAGACAACTTTGTGTGTGCCTAATTTAAACTGCTGTTTATGTTGATGATACTGCAATTAAATGTACTTTATTGTTTTTTTTATTTTTTTACAACCTGATGAATTAAAACTTCTTAACATATCATATGGGGCACATTTTTTTTAACTCTTTTTAAAATCTAATTCTAATCGCGCTGTCATTTGTGAACTTCCTCTCTAATATATATAATTTATTATTTTTATTGGGAAAATGTCTGAGAAACATGCGCCTTTGGGGACATCTTGAAATGTCACCATGACAACCAAACAAACTTATGAAACAGAATCATAATAATTCTATTTAAACTAATTTCTAAAAGTGTAAACTTTACACAAACAAAGACGATAATACGTCAAATCTAAAACAACCAGGTGTTGATCTGCAGCACACACACGTTCATACGCTAAACGGATTCACCAGCGGGCTTCCGTAGTGAGTTAGACATTCGCTTGTAGCTGCAACCAACAATTTCTTCACGAACAGGTGAAAGTATTTTACTGAACTTCACTTTTGACTGGCGCGTCTTTAACACGAGCCAACGAGTGCAAGAAAAACAAGTCATTGACTTGGGTTCATGTCGGTTTTACTGACTGGCACAGATCCAAACTTTAGTACTTGTTAATAAGCTAACAAAAGCTGCTAGCTCGGTAATGTCGTTGCTACAAAACACTCATTTATCGGTCTCCATCAGCCAGTTAACCGCCGCACGATAATGATTTGCTTGTCAGACTTGCGTGAACCAGTACTGCTGTGAATAAATCTGTTTGCTGACATTTGGAATCATTTTGATTTGTTTTAATGTGATTTCATTGTTTTATCTGCTTTTTGAAGTGAAGCTAATGATGAATTTTTGTTATTTAGTTCCATCACGCCATGACATCCTCTGCAATGATTACCGTCCCTACTACCGCCTCCCGGTTTGCCCTGCTGCAGATAGATTCAGATTCGGACTCGGACACCTCAGAACCGGGGAAGTCCAACAACAAAACGATCAAAGAGTCCTCCGGGAAACCACGACAGGGAAAACCAGGAGCAGTGGGGGGGAAACCTGCTCAGAGCAATGACAAGAAAAAAGACAAGAAGAAGAAGAAGAAGGAACAGCAGCAAAGTGAAGCGAGTGAGGTGAGTTTCTGTAAAACCACGACCCCATTCCAGTCCACATCCCAGTTCTATTATTTTTAGAAATGATTGAAGACTTTTGCACTTGGCTTCCTTCAGTTTCATTTCATTGGAAGTGAAACTATAGATGAAGCTTTCAGGTACAACGTTTCCTCCTATGATGTATTATTTGATTCTTTAGCATTTATTTTGTAAGAACTTTGTTAGAGGATGATGCACAAGATTACTTAACCGTTTTAGGCTTTTAGAGGAAAGAGAGACCCTTAAAGTCCCTGGTAATGGGCTGAGTAAAGTCTATCAATCCATCTTGATGTGTGCCAGCACCTCCAGACTAATGAGTGTTCCATTTGTAAATGATTTGGTTGATTTTTCCATCAGTTGCGTAATCTGGCCTTCAAGAAGATTCCTCAGAAGTCCTGCGCCCCGCCGCCGTGTATGACGCTGTCAGGAATCGCTAGTGAACTTCTTAACCCGGCGTCGGGGGACCATCACGCACCTTCAGCAGGCTGGCAGCAGTGGAAGCAGAGAGACGAACAGGTCAGAAAGATAGCTAAACGCACGTCCCCTCAAGCTCAGAGGTCAGCGCTGAGGGCGGAGCTTCAGAGGAAATGGATGAGGTGATAAAGAGGAAGATGGATGAAGTGCAGCGGGTTTTTAGTTGTTCCTTTTGTTTCGTCACTCTGCAGATAACCACCGAGCTGTACGAGGCAGATCTGGAAAAGGCCTTGATTCTGAGTAAACTGGAGTATGAACAACAGAAACAGGTGCAGTGCACACACACACACACACACACACACACACACACACACACACACACACACACACACACACACACATGTGTTCATTATATTGTATCACCATTTCACATCTTATGCTACATCTCATCCAGCAGAGCAACACAAACGCATCTTCACCCAAATCACGAGGAGCTAAAGAAGGCGGTGGGAAGAAAGATAGGAAGAAGAATCACCAGGCAAAAGACAAAAAGACGGTTTCTCTGCAGGACTTTCAAGCTGAAAGCTGTGCTGGTGAGAAAAACTCTGCTGTTCAGTGAAGATTTCTTTGTTCTGAGATTCAAAACTTCCTCTGTTCCTTTAAGAGATTTCAGCAAATAATTCTACTTGTTTGTTTTGCAGATCATTTTAGTAGAAAACAAGAAAAAGAGGTGAGCATGAGATTAACAGTCCCAGATTGAATCGATCGAGCAGTTCCTGGTTTCATAGACATGTGACTACGTTTACCTTCCAGGATTCCAGAGTGGCAAACCCGGCGTTAGGAATCGGACAGGAGGAACGTTTTTTTAACAAGCTTGAAGATGATGTGAGTCGCATCATCCAAAGGGAGAAAAGACGCGAGCAGTATTCTAACAGCCAGGGACAGGAAGTCAACACATCTACAGAACATGAACCGGTGAGCCGACACACAGCTCAGGTACTTCTACAGCTTTAACCTGATGAAGAACTCACTCACTCACATCGTCTTTAGATTGAGATTAAAACTACATTTCATTTAATTTTCAATAGTGATTCTGACTCCCTCTCGTCTTTTAAATCCTTCCATCAGGACCCCCGAGCAGAACAACTGAAGTACGAGCTGGAGAAGAAGGAGCAGGAGATCGATCAGCTGAAGAAGACCATCTCACAGTGGGAGGTCCGGACTCACGCCCCTCTTTTATTATTAAAACCAAAAGAACACAGTTTCACATTGTAAAATACTGTACATCAGTGTCATGATGACATCACGATGACATCATTCTCATTAATGCAACAGGTGAAATACAAAGAGGTGAAAGCAAGAAACTCCCAGCTTCTTAAGATGCTCCAGCAGGGAGAGAGTGAGTTGGTCTATTTATCTTCTACTGAAACTTTGAAACGTTCTGATGTTTGATCCTGTTTTTATGATCCTCATCTAGTGAAAGACAAAGCAGAAATTCTTCTACAGGTGGAGGAACTACTGCATATCAAAGAAGAACTGTCATCCCAGGTGAGGAACATTCAAACAACAATGAACATAAACAGATATGTTTCTTATGGAGGATTTCTTTTCCAGGTAACATTATTACATGCTGCTCTTGAACAAGAAAGATCTAAAGTGAAAGGGCTGCAGTCCGATCAACCGAAGCACCAGGTACGATTATTCCCTCATCTTAATAATTTCAAACAGATGGAGCAAAGTCTTATGAAAAGATAAATAAAGTTAGAAGTAGAATAGAATTTAACATATAATTTGTAATGGCTGAATGTAATGATGGGCGACACGCTGCCGTGTTGTTTCTTCATCAGGATTATGGAGGCATGGGGCTGAAAGCTCCACCCACTTACAATCACAATATATTTTTTAAAGTAAACACATCAGGTAAATGATTATGTGAACATAGTAGGAAGGTAAGAACTTTGTGAATCAGCCGCATCTGAAGAACCTGAGGTGTATCTTATTTTTTAGTTAGAAAAATGCACGTGGAGGGGGCGGGGCTTCTACAGATCCTGATGTGTCACCAGAGATCCTTCTTCCCCACAGCTGTAACCACCTGAATGACTTAGAACAACTGCAGCATCTTAATTCAGGGTTGCCCCTCCTTTCCACCGGATGCGTCAGCAGCACGTCTCGCTCGCGTATTCTGCTGCTTGGCCCTTTCCACCGGATGTGTCAGACGCGTAGCAGCAGGGAAGCAACTGTCACAGAAAGAGCACGAAGTCACGCGAGATTAGCAAAATCACGCGTGACTTCGTCAGTATACACAACAACAAGCAGAAAATGTTCTGTCCGTTTTACGTAAATATGAAGACGCTTAGCGCGTAAAAAATAGAATCTCGTGTGTCGCAAGATGTTGCTCCTGAGCCGCGTTCGACTCGTGCTGCTGACGGATGTGGTGGAAAGGGTTCTATTGACTACAGCGGTATCTATCAGCTGCGTATGACGTGCTGCTGACGCGTCCGGTGGAAAGGAAGGGCTTGGGTTAATAAAACGTTACTGATTAAAGTGTATTCTGCAGCCCACCACTAGGGGGCATCTGTTTTGTTTGGCCTTCAACATCCACGTCACATTGCTGCCTCCGGTTATTAGACATAATCTGAAATTAGTTCAGTGAATTAAAGTTTTATTGTTTTGATTTTTACTTTTTATCTGTAGAAAGAAATCTTTTATCCCTAAGTTGTTTTTCCAGGTTTTATAAATGTCATCTTGTTTTATCTGTGCTGTTTTTGGTCTTCAGGGAAACAAGAAAATGAAGAAAGGCTCCGAGGCGGATATATGAAGGTTTATCAAGGAGAACATCTGAAGGAAAAAAGAATAAAACAAAAACACTACTGTTCAAAATTCTCAGTTCTTTCTCTGGTTTTCTCTTGTTTTTTTAATTGGACTCATTTTCAGCGTGCATGTCCCGCTGAACACACACACACACACACACACACACACACACAAAATACACACACACACACAATACACTCCAGACATGGCAAAACTAAGCAAGACTCACAGACACATTTAAAAATAAGTGAGTATAATGTCTGTTCTGAGCTGCTTGCTTGGTGCCCTCCGTGGTGCTACAGCATCCCAAGTACTGTCCCAGGCTCGGTGCCTGTTTATTCATGGGTTCAATGCCAAAATGACAGATTGAAATGTATCCATTCATTTCTCCTGCTCACTGTTAAATAAAACACATTTTCAGTGAAAACAACTTTGGGTTTTTTCTTTGTCAGGATTCTACAGATTGAGCTTTCTGTAGAAGTTACTTGTTTTTAACTATTGCATTAAAACTTATGAGGAAGAGTGAACATTTTTTAAAAGAGAAACATCCGAAAAATGTTAAATACAAATATAAGATTTTATCCTATAAGACAAAGTGTTTCATATTTGATATACACCTTAGTTTCTAAAAACCTCTGCCTCTTTAAAAGGGTTAGTAAGTTCCTCATAAACCTGCTGTATGGACTCATGAATGTGTCTTCTGCCCTCTGGTGGAGGCTGCAAGTACTATAGGTTGGAAGTGCTTAATTATTTATTCTCACGAAATAAATATAGTAAACATCATTATCATTAATCAGTAAACAGTTAAATTAAAAACTGCTCAAATATATATATTTTCTTTGTTGGAATTGTCCAAATTCTCAGATGCATAAAGACGTAGAAGGGCTGAACCTCACTGCGCAGACAGGTTATAACTTTCAGCTGAGTCACTGGGACACACACACACGTCCTTGTGCAGGACTGCTCGCTCCTATTTGGCTCATTACAACAAATAAACGGAGATGTCGGGCTCAGAGATGAAAGATCCGAGAGAAGCTGGTGATTACTGCAGGTCTGATTCAATCTCTGTTGTCATCAGAAGCGTCACAGGGAACAGAGACATCAGTGTTGAAGGAGACTGCACCATCAGACAGGTCAGAGAAACATCCGACACGCTCAGCTCTGAGGCTTCAGCTGATATAATCTGAGACTTTTCAGACCAGTGAGTCACAGTCATGTGTTTAGCTCTCCATGTGTTTGTTCCCAGTTAAAACTAACTCTGTCTGAACATCTGGGAGGTCCAGCAGAGCAGCTGGTGCTGATCCAGTCCGGATGCGTCCTCCGAGACACAGAACTCATGAGTGATCTTAAAGGACCAACTGGGTCAGTCAGTCTCTGCATGATTCAAAGGTACGTAACAGAAAGCATGATGAATTTACTGTAACAGCTGTGGTCTGAAACATACTGGAAGGTCGTCCATTCCCACAAGAATTGACTATGTTTTTTCTGTCATGTCATCCTTTAGGATTGTCCTCATGTCCTATTCTTTATGACCTGTTTTTGACAACTATACAAAGTCATGTTAAAATGGATTGATTTCAGGATTTATCACAGATCTGATGTGAAATTCAGTTGTCTTTCACAGGCCTCAGCCTGCTCAGCCAATCGGTGATCCTGTTTCTGAAATGGTCAAATCAGAACTCAAAGCTGATCCCAACCCTGATCACAACCACATACCCACGCCCACGTCTCCTCTCTGCCTAGGTAAGAGCTAAAATACATGTTTCCTGCATTTTCTTTTCACAGTTCTCATGTTCATCTGTTTCAGTGGAAGGTTTACACACTCTTGACCTGGAAAGCAGTGATGTGGCATTCATCCCTGAGCTCCAGTGTGAGATGGAGAGCCAACTCCTGGGCGACCCGGAAATGATGCGCCGTCTCCTGCGCAGCTCCTTGGTGCAGAACACCATCTCCACTTCCAGTCCTCAAATAGTGAGACTGTTAATTCTGTCTAATCCCCAAATTCAGCAACTCCTCCAAACAAACTCTGAGGTGGGAGATATGCTAAACAACAGCGAAGTTATAAACCAGGTATAAGAGTGACTGAATTTTAGCTAAGCAGCAGTAAGTCATGCAAAAAAAGGCTCTGCACCACGATGCTGCTTTCCTTCCTGTCCAGGTTCTAGAGCTCATCAGTAAACCTGACATGTTTGATGAAATGATGCAAAATTTGCTCCTGAAGCAGGACGATCCTCCGAACACAACAGCTGGTCCTGATGCAACAAAACCCCAATCCAGTCTTAAAATACCACAGGTAAAGATTTAGCTGTGATAAGTTTGCTTTTTGTTTTGCTATTTCTGATGTTTAATTCTGCTGCATATTTTAGAGGGAGATGTTTCCAGCTGTAAATCATCCAGAACAAAGCATCCCAACACCAGCCGTCTGTGGTGACCCCACAGACCCCCTGAAAGGGCTGGTTGCCGCTTCAGGCTCTCACACAGCGATGGCTCCAGGCAACAACACACACAGTTAAACTACACATCTTACAAATTATGCAAAGATAAAGTGATCTGCAACAAATGAATTTAAAGATATTATTGATTATAGAATGTTTCCACATTTGTCCTTCTGGCTCCAGGTATGCAGTCTCTCCTGGAGGAGATCGCAGCAAGTCCAGATCTGATGGAGAACCTGTTGTCTGGACCGTACGTCAGCAGTCTCCTGGACTGCCTCAGCCAGAACCCTGATCTTGCTGCTCAGGTGATGCACACGACTCATAAACAGGAACAGAATGAAGGATGCAGGTGGATTTACAGTCATATGAAATGAAATATGGTCATTTTAATTATGTTTTTATTGCTTTATAGTCGTTTTAGCTATAAAACATCTGGGTGGAAGTTATGTAGATGATTTGTGAGGATGTGTTCAGCAGTTTGCAGTCTCACCACTAGATGTCGCTAAACCCACGGTGGCTAAATCTTTCCTCTGAAACAGGAAGTTCTCAGATCAGGTCATTTTATTTCAACATGTTTTTTTTTTTTTTTTTTACAGATGTTGCTGAGCCATCCTTTATTCTCAGGAAATGTTCCACTCCAGCAGCAAATGAAACAGCAGATCCCCTTTTTACTGCATCAGGTCGGTTTATTCACACTGTTTTACATCAATGTTTTGTTGTCGTTTTAAAATTAACATATTAGTGGATTAGGAACTGTTGGTAACAACTTTATTGTTGATACTTTGATATACTCTGCACTGCAGCTGTTGCAGATGTGGAATACTGAAGTGTTGTTATTGTTGTTTATCAATAACGTATAGATGCAGAGTCCAGAGCTGCTGTCGGTCATGTTGAACCCCAGAGCCATGGAGGCTCTGCTGCAGATCCAGCAGGGCCTGCAGACTCTGGCTGCAGAGGCTCCCTCCCTCCTTCCTGTGTGAGCACAGTCAGACTTTAAACTTTAATCTACTCTGGTTATGTTAAAGATCTAAGTTACCCAGATTGTGTCTGCCCTGCAGCGCCGGACTCGGAACCAGTGGTGAAGCTGCATCTGACCCCTCCCTGAACAGCCAGTCAGGATGCAAACCTCAGGTTGCCACGGTGACAGAGCAGCAGCAGCAGTTTGTGCAACAGATGCTGCAGACACTGGCTAACACCAACAATCAGGTATCTCAAGGGTTTTTCTTACATTACTGTTAGTTCACTTAATAAAAAGAACCTGCTTTTGAATTAATAATATTACTATTAGGGTTTTTTATTAAAAATATTCTTAGCAGGCAGTTACAGTCGTCTTTTAGTTCATAAATGCAGGTACATTTACACATCTTTTTACGAGTACTGGTTCATATTAGTTTAAGGTTTTGCTAACGTTATTTGTCTCAGAAGAAAATACATGAAAACTAAGAAAACGGACAGAAAGAGCTTTTTCTCCTCGATTCGTTCCACATTTATCTGGTCGTTGTGGTTAGAAAGAAAGAAGTAGAGCCACACACACATAGTGATTCAGTGTAATGAACAGACCGTACAGAAGGTTTTCTACAGATGGTCTTAGAGAATGTGTCTGTCTGCTTGTTAATTCTGTCTGTTTCAATGCAGTAAATGACAGATTAGAGTGGAAACATCTGATGTAACAATCACAACAATTATTTGTCATCTTACACCATTAAAAATGGCTTTAAATAACTTGTGGTTTTCAGCGCTGTCATGAGGAAGAGGAGCAGGAGCAGCTGAACTCAACAGGGTCCAGAGACAGACGGAAACAACTGTAGGATCATATCAGGGAAAGGGGAGACGCGACATCTGCTCTGGCTCTGACACACTATGCAGAATTAACTGTAACAGAAAAACTAACATATGTAAAATGTCTCTGTTGGAACAAACAGCATTTTGAGACATTTACTGCAGATGTTTCGTCATGAAACACCAAATGGAAGTTCTGGACCAGATCTCTATCAATCTAATGATACTTTTATTTATTGTTAATTTCATATTTTTGCTATAAATCCCAGAAAAGATAAATACAAATGTGTTACATAAGAAAAAAGTATAAAGGTTGTTCAGCTTTCTTGGTTTAACAGCTGTTGATGTTGCAGCTGGTGCAGCTTTGTGGGTCAGAATCTGATCTGACAGACCAGCGGGGAGTGTAGAAAGTTGTTTTTCTAATTAAGCATGTGGGTAATGTAACAGAGACTTTTATTCAAGGTGAGTTAATAAGAAGAAGTCCACTTCCTGTTCACTGCAGTGATTATTTATTAACAGACAATGTTTCCATCCGTCCAGGGTTTGACTCCGATGCTTGTTCTCCCTAGAGGAGGTTTAATTATGGGAATGTTCACCTTGATCAAACTTTTGACTCCAGTAAATCCAAGTTGGATTGAAACCATCACTAATTAATAAATAATCTCTGCAACAGGAAGTAAGTGGAAACCTTCTTTTTCATTTAATTCATATTTAGACGTCATTTAATTATTAAAAACTGTTGAACACAGTAACAGACGCTGATTCAGGTTGTTGTCAGCATTTAAATTCACTCTCCAGTAGCAGAGGTGTAAATATTTAGAAACAGAATATACACTATTACTTTTTGCACATTGCACAGCTTTTTGTTTTTGGCCAGGATTCGACACCCAGAAAGTCAGTAAACACAAACTGAATAAATAAAGTTCGTTATTTTCACTGGCTCGTTCATCCACATTTAAGACTTTTAGTTTCCACCTGTTTTGTCTTCTGTTGTTTCATTACATTTTTGTGATTTAAAACATTTTCTTTGAGCCTTATTATTCTCTGATCTGATTATCTGGTTGTGCACTAGACCATAATAAACAGCAGAGGTCAGGTTTGTTTAACTGTTTTCAGGTGTGACGGGGTTCCGGTGGTCGCTGGACCACAAGGTCTGATTTAAACAGATAAAACCTGTAACTGATCAATAAACAGTCTATAACAGCAAATCAAACACAGAAACACAAATAAAGTAGTTTGTTCCGTGTCTGAGGTGTGTTGAGTCTATAAAGATTCCTGCTTTGTGTCTCACTTTCAGAGATCGACAACTATCTACAAATAAAACACGCTCTCATTAAACGTATGTGTCTGTTATGTGCTTGACAACCTGTCTGCTTTTATATGTTGCTGCTAGACTGTGAGGGGGGAGTGGTGGGGGGGGTATTCTCCAGCTGTGTGTGTGTCTGGGTGTGTGAGATATGGGAGTTGCTGAGGGGGGTTTTGGGATTAGAAGCTCCAAAAATATTCGTGTTGAGGTTTGAAGATGAGTCACACCACAAAAACAGCTCTTCAGTATGAAGCAGAGGTTTATGTGTGTGTGTGTGTGTGTGTTTGTGTGTGTGTGTGTGTGTGTGTGTGTGGGTTTGTATTTCTGACCTCCTGGGGACCCGTTTCCTGACTTTTACTATCTTTCTGGGGTCCGAGGGTTCTTGTGGGGACCGAAGCCTGGTCCCCATGGGGGGGACTCCCCTTTTTAGGGTTAGGGGTTAGGTTTATAGGTATGGTGTGAATAGAGTTTTAGTTAGTCTTAGGGTTAGTTATAGATCAGTGATGGTTAAGGTTAGGAAAAGGGTTTGGGTTAGGTATAAATCTAGTTACTAAAATCAATGGAAGTCAATGGACGGTCCCCAAAAGGATACCAAAACACACTTGTGGGTGTGTGTGTGTGTGTGTGTGTGCGATTCCTCTGATGATGTCACTGAACCAGGACGCTGCATGACAGTAAGAGTGAGATCTGCCTTCTTGGGCTTCAGTTAAATTATATTTAATCATTTGATAGTATTTAGAGTAAAAACTGTTCTGTGAAGTTGCTTTTTGATGTAACTTCCTGAAAAAGGTCAAACATAAAAATAAAACTATTATAAAGAACCATTTGCATTTTCTAGATATTTATTTCAAATACAAATCAATACAAAACTGCAACTGTTTAAACCTTTTAAGGAGCATGTACAGATAATATAATTAAATATAAAAATGTTTCCAAACCAAACTGGATTAATCCTGTTTTTTTTTCATATCAGTGATTTAACATTTAAAACAAGCCAGTTTCTGATGTAAAATAAACAAGTTAACGTTTTATATTTTAATTGTAACAAATCTATTAGCTGTTTAGTTCATTTTAAAAAAAAGCTTAAATTCATTTATTTTAATTATTGACTGAATTTTGCAGAATATTCATCAAACAAATTCCATGACAGACATAAAATATTCAAAAAGAGGTAGTAGTATCTCAGGAGGTTGTCTGGTAACCAGAGGGTCACGGTTCAAATCCCCACTCTACCTGGAAAAGATCACTTTGCCTTTGTGTCCTTGCGCAAGACACTTATGTCCACTACGTCTGTTTGATGGTGGTCAGAGGGTTGGGCGGTGCCTCGCCTCTGTCAGTGTGTCCCGGTGCAGCTGTGGCTACGATGTGTGTGTAATTTATCACCATCGAACATGTGAGTGTGTGTGAATGACAGAAATGTAGTCAAACACTTTGGGAGTCAGAATCTGACTTTAAAAAATGTTTTATGCAATTATTTGCCTTTTAATTTAAAAAAAAAAAAAAGAAAATGTGTGTCACAGTTATTCAGCAGCTGCCATGAAAATCCAGATGTTCAAACCAGAACACAACTTTCCTCTTCATAAGGACTTTTGTCCTTATAACACACGCACGCACGCACGCACGCACGCGCGCGCACACACACAAACCCACAAGTGTGTTTTGGTATCCTTATGGGGACCGTCCATTGACTTCCATTGATTTTAGTAACTAGATTTATACCTAACCCAAACCCTTTTCCTAACCTTAACCATCACTGATCTATAACTAACCCTAAGACTAACTAAAACTCTATTCACACCATACCTATAAACCTAACCCCTAACCCTAAAAAGGGGAGTCCCCCCCATGGGGACCAGGCTTCGGTCCCCACAAGAACCCTCGGACCCCAGAAAGATAGTAAAAGTCAGGAAACGGGTCCCCAGGAGGTCAGAAATACAAACCCACACACACACACACACACACACAGACACACACACACACACACACACTATAAAACTAAATTCATGGCTGCAGAAACTTCTTTCCTGCAGCGTTAAAATCCTCTTCTCCTAGGTAGAAACCAGAGAGAGAGACTGTTGACTTTGAAGCTGAATGTATCAGTGATGAAGACTAAATAACATCATCTTCACTCTGCATTTTAACCTTTTGTTAAAGGTGGTATATGGAACATTTTCATTAAAAGCAATATTTATAACAAAATAATACCTCCACGGGGTGTTTAGAGGGTTGTAGAATGAAAATACAGCATTTCCTTTAAAAATTATATTTGAAGTAAAATATTAATTTTGATGGGCACTACATTGGCATTTTGTTTACATCTACCAGCCAATAGCTGGCAGAGCAGCGGGCACCATTTTGGGTTGCTTAATACCATAAATACTGCAGCACAGCGAGGCTGGTACTGTGGAGTCTGCAGGTCAAGCAGCTGGAAGCACCGGGGAGATGTGGTGATTATTTGCTTGCCATAGGTGATTCCTCTGGGGTTTCCCATGTGACGAGCAAGTTCTGTGTGGAAACATTTTTATTAGCAGCTAGCTAACATGTAGCTACAGCATGTTGTTGAAGTGGATGAACGCTTCGGGCCACTTTTTGGATTGGAAGACACACCACGGAGGATTTTATTGCATTTTTTTTAATGTTATTGGATAAGTGAGGCATGCAGGATGGTGTGTGAGGAGGACAGAGGATCTTAAGAGCGGCTGCAGGAAGTTTTGGAGCCACGGTGAAACTGAACTCTTTGCCACAGACTGAATCGATGATTGAGCTACAAACAGGTAGGAGCAGCTTTTATCAGAGTCAGTGTGTGATCAGCGGGGCTGGAGAGCATGATTAGTGAACTGAACTCATGATATTTAATTGTTTTGGTCGGATCGGGGATCAGGGTGGGTTTGGTGAGGAATATTGATCAACCTGAGCATCGGAGCGTGCGCGGGGGGTTAACGAGCCTGGCATCCAGATGGCTGAAGACTTTGTGCCGTATTATTCTGTTCCAAGTTCCATATACCACCTTTAAACTCTTGAGAGTGACAGCAATGTCTTCTGTAAGTGTTTATCCAAGAGAAGACGGGATTATTAAAACGACTGCCGTTTGTTCTTTGGTAAACCAAATTTCTATGACTAAATCTGTTTTGGGACCATTTTTTAAAAAGATTAAAAAAAAACATCTCAGTGCAACAAGCTGTTTGTTTTGGAGAAAAAAAAAAACAAGAATTCAAACTCCTATAAGTGTCTAAATTATTTAGACATTTAACTGCAGATCAAAATCCACAGATTCACCAAAATCTGTGTCAATGTGGGCGTCAGTTACACACGTGCAGCTGATGATGACTTCACGCTGAGGATGTGCTTCTCCACCTCCACCGCCATGGCGGCGGTGCTCCACCTGATGTCCAGCCACAGCACGTTCTCTTTATCCGACGGCAGCTCTAAAATGTCAAACTGAGACCGAAGCAGGTCTGCTCTCATGTAATGTCCCCTCCGGGCCACCATCCTCTGGTAAATGAAGTCATAGTCGCCGTGCAGAAAGATGAAAAAGATGTCAAGTGAGACGTCTTGATGTGAGCAGGAAGAAGAAGTGAGGGCAGACGCTCCGTGGAGAAGGATCTGTCTGTACAGACGCTTCAGAGCCGAACACGTTACAAGAGCATCGGAACCTGAACGCCTCTCTCTGCCACGGGGAGATATGATGCAGGAAGGTTACACATGGAGGAAAATCACTTGAAAATCCCAATAAACATGAGCGTCAAAGGAGGTGAAGAAGAAATGAAGCAGTGCGTACGGATGTGGAGTAAAAACATTGTTTGATGTTGTTGCAGATGTTTTTCAGTAAAATACATATTTTCAAACATCTTTTTCACCAATTCTCCACAGTCTCGCTTCCTAAATCCTTCCTTACACCCCCGAACTCCTTTTCTTCCTGTTCTGGTTTTTATCTCAAATTTCAAACCCGTTCTTGATCTTTTTTTCTACAACATCTCGTCTGAATATTCCTCCTCTGCTTTTTAACTCTGTCAAACTCTGAACTTTTTTCACTTTTATCAATATAACTATGTTGTTTTCCTGAAGTATTGAAGCAGGTGAGACGATAGACTTGGACATTAGTTGATAAGGAGTCTTGGTTACACTCACCCTTCAATAATTTCATGTAGTTTGAGAAGCCAGGGCAATCTGTCCTGAAAAGACACAATAAATAACTGAGTGTATTTTTCTTGTCAGCTTAAAGAAGCTTGAGACACTTTTGGGGTTTTTCCAGTTATGCTAATAAATTGAAATTACTGGCAAATTTTAAAGCAACAAACATGAAACACACATGCTAATGAACCTAACATGCATGTTTTGAGTCTGTGGGAGAAATCCCGTGCACACACAGGGAGAACGTGCAAACTCCAAGCCCAAAGGCCCGAGCTGGGACTCAAACCCAGAACCTTCTTACTGCAATAATTGGACCTTATTTCAATTCCCACCGTTTCAGAAACAATTTCAGGGTTTTTGATCTTTCGTTTCCTCTCAGGATGTTTTTTTTTTTTCCTCACAGTAATCCTTTATTTACATTTCTGCTTCACTCCATCTCATCTCATTGACCCGTTTCTGAAACATGTTGAAGTGTTGAACGGAGTCGTTCCTGCGGTACTTCTCACTGTTCAGAGTAAACCCGTGAGTGGGAGGTTATCATCTGCTAGCAAACACAGCTTCCAGCGACCTGCTGCCAAGCGTTGGCAGGATTTCTCTGCCTGCAGGTCTCCGCACTCATCCATTGGCAGGTAGCCAGTCAGCTGTTTGAAGGTTTTCCTTTTATATTAAACACCAGCCATGACAGAGAAAAAATAAATATTGAACAAAAGAAAAAAATTAATGGACTGGATTGGAGAACTGTGGGCTGGCATGAGCATCTGAACCTGATGCTTTCACTGTCTGCTCAAGCGAAACCTCCTCCAGCGACTTGTTGAGATTTGTTTTTCTGCAAGTCTGAGAGAATCATTTACTGATTCCAGAGGAGAGATGGTGAACACACACATCTTGGTGCTTTATGGATCCTCTACTCTGTTCCTCCCTCTGACACTGAAGCCAAAACAAGATTTCAAAAAGTGAAGTCTACGGAAAGCTGTAAGGCCCAAAACTAACGAAACAGAGATCCGTTACTGGACTGACCTCATCTGTAAGCGGTTCCCCACGAGCCATTTTCTCCACGTTCTCCTGCGGGTGGAAGTTATCACCTTCATGAAAAGGCCAACCAAGCTGTGGAATAACATACATGAACATGTCAGTAACATGAACAGCAGCGTGTGTGATGAACATCTGGGATGGATCATTTTACCTTTTCAGACAGAAACATCCCTAAACTTGTTCTGCATTTTAGACAAATAAAGTTTGAAAATAAAAATTATTTATAGAAACATATAAAAATCAAAAACATCAGCTTCAAAGTGAATTGTAGATCATTTATGCTGGTTGAAAAACAAAGAAATAAGCACACAGTGTACATACTTTCCACAGCCCGAGACCCCCATTATGATGTAGATCATCCTGTCTGTGAACTTTTAAACACTTCACAGCAGGTTCTGCGCTGAAAGAGATTATTGAACAAGATGAGTGAAAGTTTATAACCATCAAATATCACTTCTGTTTATTTCAAATCAACCATCAGAATCAAATAAAAACACCTACAATATCCCAAACTGAGTCCTAACAAAGAACTCTCAACATAAATAAATCATCACCTGAGCCTGTCAAATAAAAACAAGTTTATTACTTTGTTCAACACAAGTGAACATTTAAAAGGTTCTTCAGAATCATTAAGTTGATATTACAATGAAAGAAGAAATAATAACCTTTACTCGTGTCATGTGCAACAATTCATTGTGTGTCACATGAATTTCCCAAGTGACCAGAGGAAATCTGCTTTTAAAAGTGGAACAGCGGTTTGTTGACATTTCTCCCGCCTGTGTCTGAAACCTTCCCCAACACTCAAAAAGCAGAACATTAAACAGCAGAATTTAATAAAAAACCGTCTCACATTTAACTCTGAGTCTGTGTGACCTGCCAGCAGAGCTCAAAACAGACGATAAATTCCCTTGAACGCATCACACTGCACCTCTGTCGTCTTGGACTATGGCCGCGGGTTGTTTTGCGACGTGATGACGCACGCTGCTTACGTTTACATTTAAAGAGACAGCGCTCGCGTTACATCAGAGCAGTCTCCGGTTACATGTAACTGCTCTTTTACGTCATTTATTCATGAAAAATAACCTCTGCTAAGTGACTATTGCCAGAAAATGTTTTTTGAACCACTTCATGAAAGATGCACATGTAATAAATTCGTCAAAACCTGAATGTCTAAAAAATACGATAAAAAAAAATCAACTGGTGACTTTTACATACCTGTGAATTTCTGAAAAACTAGATTATTATTATTAGTTGCTTATGATATACAGCTCTATTAGGAATATTACATTTTGTTTAATCAACAATAAAACAATAATAACGGGTGATTCTTTTTTTCTGAATAAATAATTTGGGTTTATTGACGGCTTTTTCAGCAGAAAAGGTTGCTTACTTGCAGCAGTGTCGCCATAGCATAAGCAAAGCGAAGCTGCTGAAATCAGATCAATAAATACCATTTAAACGGGACTGTGCCACACAGAGAGAGAGAGAGAGGGAGGGAGGGAGGAGAACATCCTCCATCCTGTAGATCAATCAGTGAGCAGACGGGTTCAAGCCCTCCTCCCTCCTGCACTGTCGCATCTATCCATTCTTATTCATCCATCTTCCTCTCCATCCACCCATTCTTATCCAAGGGCGTCTCAAGGGGGGGCAGGACCCGACAGACACATGCGTGCTCATGAGTGAGTCCTTGCTGTTAGTTAATTCCTTTATTTCCGACGTCTGGTTTGTGTTTGGAGCAGCTGACATGAGGAGCTGAAACCGAACCGACACAAGGATGAAAATGCTCCGGTTTCGCAGCCCCAGCATCCGCTCCTTGGACCAGGAAATCCTCTGCACGATCCGGTTACTGGACGACTCCGAAATCTCCTGCAGCATTCAGGTAAAATTGTGTTCTTTGGTCATCACGTGGGTGCAATCGATGGATTTCTTTTATTATCGATTTCAGGTTGTTACCATCATTATTTTGATCCTTATAAGAGGGAAAAACACATGAATGTTTTTTTTTCTCTTTTCAGAGTGATTTATTTCACACGTCTGTATTTTGCTTCATGCAGCTTGTGCAGTGCAGAGAGGAAACGCTGATGTAGATGTGACTCACATGGAGAGAAGTTAGGATGAACTTTAATTCATCAACAGTGGAAATGATGGAGCTCCATGGGCGTGGTGGTGATGGGGTGTAGAAATGATTGAGATATTAGTGTTTGGGTCATTGATTGCAATCACTCAAATGAAGCTGCATAAGTAGGTCAGTGGGAGACCGTGTTTACTTGTTCCACTGCAGTTTTTCTACCATTAAATAAAATGATAAACACTGTTTAGAAACTCTGGACTTTATAAAGATCTTAGATGAAAGTGGATCAGTGGTCGACACTGTTGAAGTAAAACTGAGGGTGTATAGAGGATTTTGGAAATGCTATCATTTTACTTGGCAGTGATTTATCTTGAATTAAGCTAAATTTTACGAAACGTTTAAAAACTTCTGAATCTCAGGGTTTAATCAGAATTAGATCTAAAGTTTTGATTCCCTCTTTTTTTCCTCTCTGTAACAGTTTCCAACTCTGGTTTATAAGATACACCATACAAGTAATGTCTGGTACTTATCCTTTTATAATTAAATCATTAATAGAAATAAGAACAGAAGTGGGATATTAAGTAATGTATGGAACAAAACCTGTGAAAAATGTTGATCTGACAGTAAACTAGTCATGGTGTTTTTTTGGGGGGGGGGTGGTTAACATCTGCTTTGAAGGACAAAAAAATCATCACTACAACAGAGAAAAATAATCTAGTCCAACTTAAGATCTGACATGGAAATTGTTCTAAATTTTTCATGAGTTTAAAATTGACATAAAAACAAGATTTATGCAGTAAAATCTTCTGTTTGTCCTCATAACTGTCTACATTTTCTGAAAGTGTCAATGTTAGATTGCTAAAGAACAAATCCAGGTCAAAACCTGTAAAAGAATAAATAAAGCATAATTTTTTCTTTAATTTGTCACATCTCCAGTTTGCATACTGTAAGTTCCTTCTGAGCAGCATCGGAAAATGACTGAGTTAAAGGAGCTGAGAGCACTTTGTCTCATCCTGACTTCAGAAGCTGTTCCATGTCAAACTAACTGTCTTACTGGACTCTGTGTGTATCTACTTAATGATTTAAAAACACCATTATGTGCACATACAGAAGGACGGAGGCTGGGTCTTCTGTGCTCAGAGACTTGGGAGCTCAATAAACACGTCAGAAACCATTTAAGTGTGGATTTTCACATGGAGACGTTAAAATGCAGAGCCGTGGAGTGTTGCTGCTTTTAACCAAATGTCTGTATTACATAGAATAACAAGGAAATGGACGTTTAGGTTTCTATCTGACTGCGTTTGCCTGTGTTTTCTCTAATGGCTTTGTGTTCCGGTGCTAAGTTGCTCCTTCGTACATATTTTATGACATCCGTCGCTCCTCATGCTGCACTTCTGCTGCTCAACAAAAGAACGTCTCCTCGTTCCTGTCTTAGAGTCCCAGCTTTAACTTCATGTGTTTGTTTTGGTTCCCTTCTAAAATGTCACAGTGTCTCTTATTTTACATGTTTTGCTGTAAATATTTAGAGTAAAATACCAATTAAAGGACTGGATAAAAGAATTAAAATCACAAAAATAGAAAAAATGTCTATCAGTTTTCCTGTATTCACTCAACCCTTCCCTTCATTTCTTTGTTTTTTCTTTTCTTTTTTTTTTTTTGTTGCACACGTACATTAGCAAAGTCCTTAATGGACAAAATAATGGCCAATAACAACCTCGATAGCTTAAATAATCTCTAAATTGTATAATTTATGTCTTGAACTGGAAAATTATCAGAAGGTGAACATTAGTCAGGGGGAAACACGATGTTTTATATTCAGATGTATACACAGCATGACAAGCTCAACATTAAAACATGCAGCAATTCCAAACAATGCGTTTACAGCATTGCAGTTCTGAACTCTAACAGTGTGTGTTGTGTTCTGTCTCTGTAAAGACAGCTCAGTCCTCATGATGTGCAGGTTTGTGTTTGGGTCGGGGTTTATTCTTGTCCTGTTTTCTGCCTCCAGGAACATCAGGTTGTTTTGGCTAATCATTACAATGTTTCTTAATTTACTCCCTCAGAGTTAATCCTAGCTGTTTTTGTTGTTCGTTGGCAGTTTCTTTCCTTGCTGCCTCTGTCATGTTTGTTTAGTCGGCTTTTCATTGTTCCTGCAGCTTTTTTTTGGCAGTTCTTTGTCTCTAAATAAACTTAAGCTCCATGTCATGTGATCTTTCCTTCCATCCATTTTATGCTTATTTCTGTTGAGATCACGGAGTAAACGGGGCTGTTTACCTCCAGCAGTCATTATGAGAGGGGGGGGGTACAACCTGGACAGGTCACCAGCCTATCACAGAAGCCTATCTCTCTCTTTCTCTCTCCCTCTCTCTCCCCAGAGATGATTTAGAGTCTCATCAATTAACCGAATATCCATGAATCTAAAGAGGCATCTTCTGCATAAAAAAGTTCTGCTCAACGATTTTAAGAAAAAAGACACATTAAGGGAAATATCTTCAGGTGGTTTAAACAACGTCCTAGTAATAGATAATTTACTGTACAGGTTTTAAGATTTAAAATCAAGAACAAAATGTCAAAATTTGCAAAAGTCCCTCTTTTAAAATCAGAAAACTATTTTACTTTTAACCTAAACAAGAGGTAAACAAGAGCAAACAAACTGTGAGAAGAACCAGATAAATAAACATGATCATTAATGCATTACAACCATATTACACCCTGTCAGGTTACAGCAAGAATCAAGAAAAACCTCATTAAAACCTGGAAGCATGAGGGTGGATATATCATGGTCTGGGATTTTATTTCCTCAATTTGCTTGGCAACATGCCATTACTGAGTGACCTGTGATTCAGCATCATGCCAAAAACTGCTAATGGAAATAGGAAATAGACATGAGAGTAGATTGTTCAACAAGACAAAAACACAGCTGAAGCTGAATCTCACTGAAACATGGATGTGAAACAAAAACCTCTGAACTTCTTGCAACTCAGATAAAACTGATCCCAAAGTTCAAAGAACCTGAATCTTAATGACCACAAGAGGGCAATATTTGCTTTTTCTGCCTAAAAAGTAAAATGAGTCTTTTTTGAGTTCAAGACAATCAAATTGATCCTCATTTTTTTACTCATTTGTAGAAACTGTCACCTTGTGTGTGTTTAAGCTCAAATGCATCATTTCTCTGCAGCTACTTTATCAACGACCATCAAATATATGCTCTTTGTTTCTTGATCAAAAAAAGTCAAATAGTGATTTTTAAACACAATCAGAGTTCTGTTCATGATTATTTTCAAATTTTTTTTTTATAGCTTAAAATAAGAAATAATTTTGAGAGAGGATTGCAATAAAATGGCTCTACATAGTAATAATTATTAAACGATTTTAGTTACTATTAGAAGAACATTTTTTAACCTTGATGACAACTTTTAGCAGAGAAGGATTTTTTTTTACATTATTTTATTTATTTATTTGTTTGTTTTTGTGACACTAAAAATGGTTCGACAGCAGGATATAAGGCAGACAGGAGTGACTGTGTGCACAGTGTGTGTTCTGTTTGTGAACAGTCCCGCAGGGCTGAACTTGTCCTGCTTGTTGCTCCCATGTTCGGTGGTGACATTCAGTCCAACCCGCTGCAGGAGAGACATGTCAGGATCAATACGCTTTGACCTCCTCTGCTTTTAGCTCTTCTTCTCATCATCTCTCACTCCATTTCTCTCGTTCTCTCGCTGCTCATCTCTCTCTCTCTCTCTTTTCACCCTACTCTGTTTTCAGCTTCACGTTTTTTTCTGTTTTTACCTCATTATCTTTCACCCTCTCCCTCCCTCTCCTCCGTGACACGTCATGTATAATTAAGGCAGATCACTGTTCTTCATGAGGCCAACATCAGTCAGCTGTCAGTGATGCGCATGTAGCGCCACAAGTGGATCTGTGTTCTCGGCATGAAAGATTTAAAAACAGCCAAAGTTCTGCAGTCAGACTCATTAACTCACAAGAGAAGAGAAAATCACAGCTTAGCTCTGTCATGTCTCTGTTTGAATCAAATAAATTCTAAGACACAATATAGCACAAACGTAGTTTATTTAAAGACGCATATTCTTTTTTCCTGTTTTTTCTTGTTTAGTCAAGATGCCTGTGTTTGTGTGTGTGTGTGTGTGTGAGAGAGAGAGAGAGAGAGAGAAAAGCTGAGACTGACTTCTTATTTTAGCTAACAGGCTTTCTTTGAAGCCCAAAGTTATAAATAGCATCAGTTTTCTATTCTTATCCTGCTTTCCAGCATCCCTTTGATGACTAAAGAGAAATGATCCTTTTTTTTGTGACTCATGCTCACAAGTGAGAGGAAACAGTCAGAGATTACTGCAGGGTAATATTGAGAGAGGGATGTGACAACAGAGATGCAAAGTGTGTGTGTATGTGTGTGTATGTGGGGGGGGGGGGGGGGGGAAAATTAGAGGGCTGATAAGA
>SSNP01000049.1:3168234-3179002 GCA_006937955.1 Pachypanchax playfairii
GGGGGGGGGGGGGGGGGGTGGAAAATTAGATGGCTGATAAGACAAAATACAGATTATCAAAGTTAGTTCTTGAGCAGTGAGAAAAATCAACAGCGTGCAGAAAGAAGTGAGGGAGGAAATGAGATGGTGGGACTGTGGAGAAAAGATTAAGAAGCATAAAACATCAAACAGATTTGAAATGAGACTTGAGCAGCACATTTTTTGGATGCTCGTCTCTTTTTGGAGAGATCGGATGAAGAAAAAAGAAACATTTAGAATGATAAAAACATGGAAACCATCCATCTACAGAATGATAGAGACAAATAAAATGTGTGTTTGACATTAAAATGGAAACGACAGGTCCAAATTCAGATGATTTCAGTGTTTTATTACAGAAACCATGAGAAAACAGATTATTGTCTTTCATATAGAAAGTCAGAACACTGATACTTAACCAGTTACACATTCATCACTTTGTAAATGGGCTAATATTTAAAATTTTTTGATAAAAATTTAAAAAATTTCTGATTTTTTTCTACTCTGTCTTCTTTTATAAGCTGCTTTTTTACACACAGAGCTTCAGTGTTCTTGTAAAAACGCTTTTATTTTCTCAGTAAGATCTTTTCTAAGAACAGATATAAAATATTTTCTTTATTTGGATTTAAAAAAAATTTATTTACAACATTTTATCACATAAACAAACTGGTTTTTTGATGTGAACTAGATCCTTCGGTCCTTCTGAGACTGACTGAAAAACGGCCTCGTGCATCCTGTGACAGCAGCGCTGCAGCTGCAGTCATTCTGTTATCATCCATCCTGTGAGTTAGTGTCCAGAGTGATGAAGATCCATTACAGCAGAAAGTGCTTCTGCTCTGTACATTAGAATTTATAGCTCTCCTGAAAAGGAATTAGGTTGTGCGTCCGTGCATGAACCTCATCGTGTGCAAATAACACGCGCAACAGTAAATGTGTTTATCTGTGCAAGTCTTTGTGTTGGTCGTGGGTTTTTCATTCCAGCTTCCTTTTTATCTTTCAAACAGGTTAAACTATGAATCAAGGTTTTCAGCATAACTAATGTCGAGCTGATCAAGTTGGAGTTAGATTACCATGGTAACAGAAACTTAACTCCTTACCTGCTCGTAAGCAGGTGTTAATATTACTGAGCCACATGATGCCCCATTTTGTTGTAAGCTGGATGCACATCTATACCTCATATATCTACCCTGCAGTTACATCACAATAGGAAAAATATACAGGAAAAACTTATCTTGTTTCTTACAACACTTGAAGAATAAGGTGATGATGTTGAGTTTTATTATTAGTAGTGTTTTGTCTAGATTTGTTGAGAAATAGCTTAAATTGTTAATATTAGAGTAAATTAACTAGAAACTCAGGACATCAGAAAACAGTAATATGTACAACTTTTCTTTTATTAGGTCACTGAATTAATTTGCACATGATGTAACCGAGTTAGAGTTAAATAAAGGTTTAGTTTGAAATTCAAAGTTTACATTCTTTCTATCTAAACAGATATCAGTTCACTGATTTACTCATTAACAGATTCCTCTCTTGTTACTGTGGTGACAGGATTTTATGTTCTTCAGCTTCCATAAATACAACCTGCACTTCTTTATTAATTAAATCACACAGTGAGTTTTATTAAAGCATTTTTGTAAAGCATCAAATGATGTTTTATGTGAACGTACTCTGAGACTATAGGGCCAAAAGTTGGAGATAATGAATTAACATCTTAATCACCTTTGTAGAGTAAGTAATTATTGTGGGAAAGTTTCTCTCTATGTTCAACAGGAAACCCCTCTGGTCTTCAGTTGTTATCTGCTCCAGTGCTTTCACTCAGTTCCCTTGATTAGCTCATTCATTCCACCTGCCTGCTGCTGCTATTTGTCTGCACTTCAACACCAAACCTGACACACAAACATTACAATCAAACCTTCCCTTTACATTTTAATGAAGAGACAGAAGTCTCATATTATACTGGTAACAATGGCATACAATATAAAAAATACATTTTTCACTTTTGGAGTTGAGCTGCTTGTAATAAAAGAATAAAGTGCATAACTTTATTTCTGCTTTGAAAATCTGTATTGGTTTCCCCACAACAACATTCAACACACTGATTTATCCTCATTAAGCTGCAAATCAATTCATTCATTGACTCAAATGCTTGTGTATTTGGTGGCTTTTGAAATAAAGCTGTTCCTCATAATACCATGTTTCAAATCTTGCCAGATGCACAAAAGCCTGTTTATTTATGTTAAAACCTAATTGTCATATAACTCTTCATGGTTCCCTTGCAACTTGGTTCTCCCTAAAAAGCTGCAACAGTGATGGCAGGGTAAAAGAAACGGCGTGCATTAGCCTAACGTTTGTCCGTTTACTATAAACTGGATTTTGTGGAGGTGAAGAGGACATATCATTGTTTTTTTTTAAACACCCACTCCTGTCTCCTCTGTCCTGTGGTTGACTTCCTAACAGAGCATGCAGATAGAAAATGAGTGCTGGGGTTTGCAGGAATTTAGCACGTCTTTTCTCACAGCGTGTCAGCTCAGCCAATTAGGTATGCTGTGTCATGAAATGAACTGTGTAACAGTCGATAAGGACCAATACTAATTGAGCTGGCATGCACAACCATTAAGTAGTGAGTGGTGTTTAACTGGGACAGAACACACGTACTCCAACTGGATGAGTCATTTAAGATATAAAAGAAATTTTACACGTTAAATTTTAGACTGCAGTTAAAGTTTATTTTTATTATAAAAAAAAACTCTGTCATATAAGAGGGTAAAAGAGGAGCTGTGTTACATTCCTTAATGGCCTTTCTTTGATCGATATTCATTTCCTCACTCTAACATCTTTAATTGTAAGTACTCCTCGGATTTCTCATTCTAAATAAGTCTGTCATCCGAGATTAATGTTGTCTCTGATTTCACTTTACTACCTTTTTCTTTAGCAGCTGATCAGACTTTTGTTCTGTTTCAGGAGTTTAATGTGTCAAAACCATCTGAGGGAAAACCAGATGCACAAATGCTTGTTGTTTCAGTCAGTCAGTCATTATCTAAACCTGCTAGTTCTTATTCAGGGTCGCAGGGATCAGGTGTCTATCTCCAGCTGTCATTGGGTGAGAGGCGGAGCTACACGTGGACAGGTCGCCAGTTCATCACAGGGCCACATTTAGACAGAAAACCACTCACACTTTGAGACAATTTAGAGTCACCAATTAACCTCTTACATGTTTTTTGGACTGTGGGAGGAAATCGGAGTCCCCGGAGAAAAATCCACACATGCACGGGGAGAACATGCAAACTCCATGTAGAAAGGTCCTGGTCTGGTTTCAAATCTTCAAATCTTCTCACTGCAAGGCAACTGTGTTACCATCTGCACCACCGTGCAGCCTGCTCCTCATTTCATTGTTGATAATTAGTTCATTACTGAACTTTTAGAAACTTCCACCGATGCTCTTAGTTTCAGTTGGACCATCTTGATTGGGTGATTACTTTGTTTGAATGTTTGAATATTTGCCTTGGAGACAGTCACTGTTTCTTGCTACAGGGAATTGTATGTTGTTGTTTGTTAAAAAACTTGGCTTTGATTGAGTGTTTATTCAGACCCAAATGTAAAGAAGTCTAAACCAGAAAATCAGGTAAAAGAAGGCTGCAATAATAAAATTAAGGCTAGCGAGACAGTAAAAGAAAACACGCTGAACTAAAGCTTGAGGAGGAGACAAACAGGACAAACATGAAACAGAAAGATCTGCCAGTGAGCTATAAGCTAAATATATGCTGGGGGGAGTGATAACAACTAGACGCAGGTATAGTTTAGGAGCAAACAAATATAGGTGATGGGGGGAAACAACAACAGTGTCACAAGGGTTGGAAATAGGTCAAGAGAAATAAAAAAAAATAACTAAGTAGAACAACAGTCAATAAAAAACATTAAATGAGAAAAGCTCCTAAAACAAACATGACAGTACCCCCCCCCCCCCTCCTCCCAAAGGATGCCCCAAACAAACACACCAGACAGGCGGAGGGGTGTGTGTGGAAGAAGCTCAAACTCTAGAGGACAGAACTCAATTCTTTTCCACTTCAGTTTCACTGATGTTTTAAAAGATTAACTTACAATAGATGCAGAAATAAATAATTGATTCAGTGAGTCTTTTATTTTTACTCTGCATAATGTTGGTTCTCTAGTTTTCTGCCTCCTTTTTTTGGTCACCTGTCCAGCACTTGTTTGACTCAGCTGGTGGTCATTGCTACGTTTATCCAGGATGGATAGACTTGAAGACACGTCAAAGTGCACTTTGCCTCTGCTAAACCAGATGCACTCGTCACTGCAGCTCTACATAAAGTGTGTGTGCATCTGTTTGTTGGAGCAAGTCAGAGAGAGGAGCACTTTGCTGTCATTAGGTGAGATCATATAAAAACAGGACGAGCAGGTTAAATTTTAATGTCCAGCCTTTGGAAAAATAAAATATGTATTCAGCTCTTGTTGAACGAGAGGTAGACTCTTTATATCGTTCTTCTCTTTCTCTTTGCCTCGCTATCCTGAAATCTCTCTCCCATGCTCTGTTTTTAGCTGTTCTTCCTGCCTCTCAGCATGTTTGGCCTTGTTTTGCTTTGATTCTGGATTTTTTTTCTTCTCTCGTGGCATCCGTCCACCTCTGTTCTCCAGAAACAGACACAGGAAAGGTGTTGTTTGATGGTAGACCGTCTCACTATGATTCTCTCTTGGTGTCTTTGTCTGTTTGCTCTTTAGATATGACAGCTTATAGTAACACTGTTGTTGCACATCTGCTAAAAACCCTAAAGAGATGAAGACACACACAGACATATGCATATGATTGTGCCAAATTCAGATGATAATTATTTCTAAGACAAAACCCAAGATTAAAAACTCATCCACATGAATGTAAAAGGCTCCCAGATGTAAAAAAAAAAACAAAAATTTAAACTATGTTCTATAAAGACCTTTTATAATTTGCATTTCTCAAGTAATTAATTATGCTTAAATAATCATGATTTAATGATGGATAAATGAGATGTGATTAGATCTAACATTATCAAACAGGAAGTACAGTATGTTGCATTTCCCCTTATTGTTTTTTATGCAATCAAATTAGCTGGAATTTATTTAAACCAAGTTTTATATTAAAATCATTGAATGTAGAGTGGAACCTCTTTTTTAAATAATATTTTTCAATGTATTTTTAAAAATTTCTTGTATTTCTTGTGCTGATTACTGCTTGTTTTAAATTAAAAGATCTGTTTATGCTCTTCTAGAAAATGAGCACATGTGAATCTTTATCACAGTTTAAAAGAGATGAAACTCAGCAAGTAAATGCAACATAACATTTATTTGAGTATTACAAACACTCAAGAGAGGCACATACACATGACCCATCACCCCGTCCTAGCAGAATCCTTGGTTTCTTTGCTTCTGCTACATCCCTGTGGTTTTCTTTGTCCCTGTCAAGTATTTTCTAAGTTTTGTTTATTTGTTTGTCACATAAACACATATTGTTTTCTGCTCTCTGCCTGAGGTCACACATTCAGTTTGTTTTAAACATTCATCTTATCTGTTTTTATAAGAGTTAGATGTCTAAAGGAGAACAGGTGATGTGTGGGTGTTGTGCAGAAGTTGGTACTTCCTGAACTTTGTGCTCTATCACTCAGTCTATTTATATTTTGACCTAACATGTGAGTTTTTGGACTGGACGACACTCGGCACAAAATAAATGAGATAGAAAACTTTAGAAAACTGCTTGTAATGTTTTTACTTTTTAATTTTCTATCTTAGAAAAATATTTTTTTTAAGCTGAACATTATGTGGCAACAGTTTTTAACATTGTCCTCATTATGTTTTAGGGAAGACATACTGTACCCTGTACTTTAATTAAAGAAACAGCCTGAGTCTATCTGGTGAATTAAATGTTTTTATATAATTGTTAACCTTTCTGAGTTTGACAGTCTTCAGTGAAAACGTTTGAATGACTGGTGATGAGAGTCAGAGCTTCTTCTTCATGTAAACTCTTTTGTGCATTCTGCAAAGATGCTTTTGATTTTTTTCCCCATCATTGTTAGATGCATTGAATTTTTAGTGGGTTTAACCACATTTTATCATTTCTGCAGTTTTAAAGCTTTTTTTGCTAACTATTGGTTTTTACATTTGTTTCTTTTGTCTTTTCAAATATCTTTGTTACAGATTATTTATAATTTTTTCACAGATTTCTAATGATAGCTAGAAGTTTAAGTGTTAAGGGACAAAAATTCAGCATTTAAAAAGAAGTTATGTGCATGTAAAATGGTGTTAGATGGCTGGAGACAAGAAGTTGGATGTTTATCATGTTGCTGAAGTCCACCTATACTGTATATTAACAATTATTTTTATATATATTTCCTACCTGTGGAATTCCTCTGTGAAATGCTGAATGTTTCAATACAAACACACCGACGTTTAGTCTGACAAACCAGCGCTTTGAGCAAAGTCAGCTGGTGTCCATCACTTACGAGGCACTTTAGAGGCAAATGTCTGCACTTTGAAACTGCATGCAAAGCGAAGGACTTTAGCTGATGTCCTTATCTTGTTTGCTGACAAGAACCCAAACTTATCAACTGCTGCTGATGTTGCAGGATAGTGAAAGGGAAACAACAGAGATGCAGGACACTAAATCAGATCATTCTTAATCATCTCTAACTGAATGTAAACAGGAAGAAAGTGAGCTGCTGTTTGCAGAAACATAAAGGACTTTTGGAGCTACAACAGAAACTGTATGGTGACAATGATATGGTCGATTTGCATTGCTTTATTGACTTTGTGCATTCGAGTAGAAAACTGTAAATTTGTACCTTCATTTACAGAAACGATGAGTACTGTAAATCATTAAAAAGCCTGGCATGCACGGGATCAATCAATCCTGCATGACTGACTCAGAAATCATGAGGAGAGACAATCTGACACAAGAAATGATCAAATATCAGTCTGACTATACTAACATCAAAAATCAAATCTTAAATTAAAAACTAAACGATATGTGAATATAAGGTGGATCCACACACCAGCTGAACAACATCAGTATCATGTTTTCTATCAGTTTTCCTGTGAGTGTTGAGCGTACACACAAACCGTCTGAGCATATATATACTGTACATGATGAGAAGATATCCACTGAAGAGCAGGTGATAAATGTTAGATTGTCATTGATTCCTCGAGGCGACTCTGTGTTTATGAACTGCTGAGCCTCTTCTGAGGCTGAGTCAACAATACGACCACAGTAGCTATATCATCACCAGGAGGCCAAAAAGTTGCAGGCGTAGCTGTTTCACCTAATCATTTATATACCCTGTTGAAATGATGTGCGCGTTATAGAAATATTACCCAATAGGGGGTGATTCACAGTGCTGCATTGTAACAGATTCAGCTTTTTGTGGGTTTAATCAGTGATGAAACTGATTTTTTTTGTTGTTTTACAGAGAGACACCAAAGGACAGTTCCTGTTGGACCATGTGTGTAACCACTACAACCTGCTAGAGAAAGACTACTTTGGTATTCGATATGTGGATCCTGAGAAACAAAGGGTAATGGTGACATACACAATCTATAATTATTGCTCTCTATTTTTGCAATATGTAATAGTTGTAGGATAAAATAAATGATAAGATCAATTTTCTAAGAATCCAAGTAAAAATCTTTTTACAGTATTATTTTTTCCACTAAGATTTAAAATGGAAATATTTATTGCTGTAAAACATAAATCCTTTATTTACCATTTACCTTTAATCAAATTCTTTAAAAGCTGTACTCATATAGCTTGGGAGATTTTTTTACATTTCAAAGCTTGTGAAGAAATCTTGCTGTCCTGAGTTTTAAGTAGTTTTGTGTTAGAACTCAGAATTATCTATTTAACAACAAAATTGAATCAAACAGGGACAGATGGAAATAGATATACAGTATGTAAAAAACGTGTTCAGAATTGTTGTTTTGTTGTGAAACACAGTATATTGAGATTTTGTGTTTTTCTTTTTATGTGAAGACGATTACAAAAAACCATGCAAAAGTCATATAATGCATGTTTACAGTATCCTTTAATAGCTCATTTAAAGCCTCATGAAATTATATTGTCAAAACAAATAATTTCATTAAAAGAAAAGAAAAAAAAAAGATGCCTTTAGGTAAACCATAAAAACACAAAAATGGGAAATGCTGCTGACAGTTGGAGGTGTTTGTCCCTCTCTTATTTTCTCTTCAGACCCGTCCAGCTCCGTCTCCACGAGCAACTATGATGCTGTTTTACTCCCAAACTAATTTTCATCAGAGGAATAAAAACACAGAAGCAAAATGACACGAGAGCAAACGCTGAGTCAGCAAGACTGAAATAGCAGCATTAAATATTAGAAGCAGTCGGTGCTTTTCATCACAATTTGAAATGACAAATAGTAACAATATTGGACTCCATATTTCAAACAGCCCACACACTCACACACACACACACACACACACACACACACACACACACACACACACACACACACACACACACACACACACACACACACACACACACACACACACACACACACACACACACACACACACACACACACACACACACACACACACACACACACACACACACACACACACACACACACACACACACACACACACACACACACACACACACACACACACACACACACAAGTGTGTTTTGGTATCCTTATGGGGACCGTCCATTGACTTCCATTGATTTTAGTAACTAGATTTATACCTAGCCCAAACCCTTTTACTAACCTTAACCATTACTGATCTATAACTAACCCTAAGACTAACTAAAACTCTATTCACACCATACCTATAAACCTAACCCCTAACCCTAAAAAGGGGAGTCCCCCTCATGGGGACCAGGCTTCGGTCCCCACAAGAACCCTCGGACCCCAGAAAGATAGTAAAAGTCAGGAAACTGGTCCTCAGGAGGTCAGAAAAACAAGCCCACACACACACACACACACACACACACAGGGAAATTCTTCATTCACCTCGACTGAATTTACAATAGGAAATTAAAAACAAGCAGCAAATATTGCTGTAAAGTTTCCACTCCACTAAAGTTCAGAGCAAATCTTATATTTACAGTTAGACAATGTAAAATCTCAGCTAAAAAACTACAGAAAGAAAAGTTACATCAGTAAAATGACTTCAAACTTTTTATTTTATTAGATTTAGATAACTGGAAAAATGCTGCAAAGAGACAGAAGACCAATGGAAATGACTTTTCCTCATATTTTCATCGAAAATCAATCTCTACTGCTCCAGTCAGAAACGAATTCCATTTCACAGGATGATTTCTAAATAGATAAATCACAAACACAGACCGTTTTATTTACTGTATATTTATTTTCTGTCTCTTTCAGCATTGGCTGGAGCCAAATAAGCCCGTGGTGAAACAGATGAAGTGTGAGTCTACTTTCTTTCCTCTTACTGACATCAGTTAGTCTGTAACTTTAATATTAAACATGCACATGTTTGTATGTGTTTGTGTGTGTTTGCCTCCTGAGGGTTGTTCAAGTCTAAGAAGGTCAAGTTCTGTCACAAACAAACACCACAGGCTCTCTGGGAAGGTCAACACATTGTCCACAGACAGTGTTCATTTATTAGACTTATAGTATTAGAATTATAGTCACATGTCTAAAAAGCAAATTATTTATAGGTTAAATAGCTTTAAAGTGATGTATAATTTATAATGGCCTAAAAGGATTTTAACAAATTGAAGTTTTAAGTGTTAATACTCGTAATTACTGTTGCCAAAGATCTGAGGATGTCAGATTCTTCTTCAGATGGACCTCGAGGAGATGAAGTGATGACAGACCAATGTGAAAAGCACACACCTGCTCTGCTGCTGGTCAAGATCCACTGAAGGGAATAAAATCAAACATAAAGTCACATATGGGGGTGGTGCACAAGCTCTGAAACACTGCTTTTGTGGATGTAAATATTTAAAACTTCATGGAAAAGTTGAAGAGAAGCAATTTTTGCACTTTAGCAGTTTTGCTGCATTCACTGATGCACACGACAACAAATCAGATGCAGGTTTTTACTTCATCTTTTATTAAAGAATAGAACAGTTCTTTAGTTGTGTTGCTTTGTTTGAGGTCTCATGAGAGTTTTCCTAACATCTCTCTGAGAAACAGGTGCTGTTTTACAATTTTTTGTTAAATTATTTTATAATTTTATATTCACCAGGGTTGAAGTTCCATAAATATACCTGGTTCCAGGCCATGCAGGACGAAGAGCCATGATTAATTTAGCAGTGATGGGTTGGTTGCATCTCTCAGGTAATCAGCTGATCACCACCTGGTGGTCAGTTAGACCTGATGAAGAGGAAGACTGTCAGAAAGACAGAATGTCTGGTAGAGGTCTTTGTCTTTGGGGGCTTCAACTCACTCCTTCAAAGAGTTTTTCGTTCGTCCCACATCAGGTCGAAAACATGGACTTTGAATGGTCACAGCTTCCATATTGGATCCAGTTTTTAGAAGCTGCAGGTTACTAATACTCCTCATGGTGGTGACTCTGATCTCATGATGGACAGTAGCAGGAAGAAAGATCTCAGTGTCCTGATGCAACCAACAGACGGCCAGAAGAGCTGCAGATTTGTTGGTTGCAGGAATCTGAACACTTGTGCACAGGAATAATTAGAGACGTGTTTTCTGTTGGTCTCATGAAAACTCTGGCAAACTGTTCAATAACCTTAGAAAAAAAGCAGGACCCTTGACAGGT
>SSNP01000049.1:3185706-3274242 GCA_006937955.1 Pachypanchax playfairii
CCTAAAAGCCTCTTGGAACATTTACCTTTTAAGTGTTTAAGCACTTCCACAGAAAATAGACAAATACAGGATAGTGTTTATATTTAAATAATACTGCATTTTTTTCATTTAACTCTATTCCTCCATCTTCATGTTGCTCTCTGAAGTTCATCCACCTCCTTGATGACTGTCCTGTTCTTTCTGTCCAGTTGTAAATTAATAAAAGAGCTATTAGTGGCGCATTCTTCTCCTGAGAAAGGAAAGGAGGGGGACGCTCCAGATATCACTGAAAACCAGAGAGACGTGGGATTCAAGAAAGACAGAGCAAGAGTAATAAAGAGGAGATATTTGGGGAGAATGGTGTGGTGACAGTGAGTGATAATGTAGCTAAAGAGAGAAGCCAGATTAGTGAGAGAACAGAAAAAGGCCGAAAGACAGTTTGAGATGAGAGAAGCTGACAGAGTGAGAAAGAAATCAAGGGGGGGGGGGGCTGAAAAGATCTGAGTTGGACTGACACACCAATCCTCACTGTGGCAGGATTTTCTCCAAAATTAGGTTTGTGTGTGTCTGCGGTTTGTGTTTTTTTGAAGTCTTTCTGCATCTCATGCATGTTAAACATCACATTCACATGATTGTTTCCACACAATTGTCCCAAATCAAGCTCTAAAAAATGGCTTTAGAAATGCCACTGTTGTCCCTTAAGCCGGATCAAATAAGCAGCTCAAGTTTCCGGGCAGGTGGGAGGATTGCATCTTTCATATTGCTCAGCATGTATTATGTAGATGTGGGCTGTTTTTTTATTGGATAGATAAAACCACAGAGGTTCCTGCCATTAAAGGCAAAGTGCAGGAGCACAGTGAAGCTTTCTAGTTGGCAGAGACTGAAGTTTTTCCATTTTCACGCCCCTTTTAGGAGTCTGTTGATACACTTTGCACTTTTTTTAATAGATTACTGCTTTTTTTGTTCAATCATTTGTGATCCTCAGACCTTTGATATTGTCATTTCTCACTGCTGTTTTTGTTTTCTCTGGCACCAGCAGCTTTTGACCTGCTGATGAATTATTATTTCAATGTTTCACTCATTTAGTTAGTAACTATTTTCTGCTCTAATCTGCTTTAACATCATGTGTTTCTAATCTTGCTAATCACTTAGAACTTTTACTCTCTAAACTTTATAAACCCACTTATTTTCTTGCAACACAGTTTTATATTTACATTCTTTTTAAAGTTAAACCATTCTCCTTCTACACTCATCTTCTTCGTTTCTTCCTCCTCTTCTTCCATTTATTGTTGGGTTGCTCTTTCTTTAGCAGCTCAGCAGCCGTACACCATGTGCTTCCGGGTCAAGTTCTACCCTCATGAGCCAATGAAGATAAAGGAGGAGCTGACAAGGTAAAAACAAACAAAAAGTAGTATTTTTATTATTATTATTATTCATACTGTGATATTTGTGGTTGATATAGTAGAAAATGCAGGAACAAGACACTGAATAGACATCACGTTGAATCCTGGGAAATTTCTTTGAATCTTTGAATGAGAATGAATTCCTCCTTCATTGTCAGCCATTTTTTTTTTTACAAAAAGTAAGTCTGATATTTTATTCAGATTCCTGCATAAACTTTAAACTGTGTTTTTTCCTCATTCGGTTGACATTAACGTCTCCCATCTTTGAACCTCCAGTATGGAAAGTTAATTTGAAAGTCTTCAGTTGAGTTTGGATCTCTTGAAAAGTTTTGCAAAGTTCAGAAGAAACGGTAATGAATCTATTTGGAGTGACATTTTTCTTTTTCCAAAATCAATTTCCATAAAGCTATTTGTTGATAAGCTCGAGCTGCTTGTGCGCCACTCTGTCGAGTGTTTATTTTGGTCTGCGAGTTTCATTTTTTAACTACATTTTCTCCCAAAACATGAAATATTTGGAAAGTGTATATAAGCATCAGTTCTTTGATTTGATACAATCTAAACTTCACATTGAACAGATGAAGAAGAAAAAGGATGTAAAAGTTTGAGATTAACAAAAGAATTAATGGATAATAACACGAAGCTGTGATAAGGAATAACATGTAAAACTAACTGATTACATCAGCAGTCTTCTTGCAGCATTCAGTCTTTTTTGCTTTGGATTCGTTGAATTTTTGACTTTGCAGGTTAAAACAAGTTTGTACGATCTCATCTGTATCCATAGCAACACGTGTCCCCAGTTTCAGGCCCAACACCAGACACATCCACATGTCAGCGGCATGCTGGAACTTCCCTGTTTCCATAGTAACTACAGCATCACTCTGTGCTGTATGTTCAACGTTTGATTTGTTTTTACTCTGAACTGATGAAATGCTACAGAAACACAGTCAGATCATTTCTTCATAACGTGCAAAGGCTGCGTTGGCTTTACTTTTGTAAATATAACAAGGAGTAATAAAAATGTGTCACAAGCACAGTTTAATGTTTTCCTATTTTTTGTGTTTGTTTACAGTTCTGTGTTTGTGTTTTTTCAGGTATTTGCTGTACCTCCAGCTGAAGAGAGACATCTACCACGGACGGTTACTCTGTCCCTTTGCAGAGGCTGCATATCTGGGAGCCTGTATTGTTCAGGGTGAGGTCTAACCACATCCAGCTAATCTAACATAAACTCAATAACCATACGTTTCTCTTTGGCATTTATGATAGTAAGTAGCATCCCACATTTTAAGTTCTTGATTATGATCACGAAGCTGAAATAATGTCACATAGTCAGAGTGAACTTCACTTTATTCCATTTTCCCAAAGTGCATGTTTTTATATTATGCTCCAAATAATGCTAAAAGTTACTTGATTTTCTACCCAGTTACAGAGGATGAATAATTTGAACAAAGAACTGTCATTGCACGGTTACCAAACCATCAAATCAGTTGCCCGATTTGGTCTCTTCCTCATTAACTGGCTGCGTTTCAAATAATCAGACTAATGCTATTATCCCATATTTAAAACACCATGAGATGGATGTGAACCTCTGGGAAAAGGGATGAAAGGATTCGTTTTCTTCTCCTTTTCAGAAATCAGAGATAAATGTCAAATCAGAGTGCTAAAACACTTGCTTTAATACGGATTAGGAGGCTCTATCATTTAAATGAAGCCTTGTGGCTATTGCACAAACCACTAAACTGTTGGAACATCCTCTGATGGGCTCGTCTCCTCAGAGAGCAGAGTGTGACTGGTTTATCTCAACCAGAGTGTCTGCAGTGTATCGGTTAGCAAGGACGGCTCCCTCGGCTGTCCCAGTTTGTCAAGGTGATGATTAGCGATCCAGGGAATAGTTTGAGGATTATTGTATAATTAAACTCCTGGCGAGTTTTTGATTTAACCTTTGTTATCTACATTAATTAAGAGTGAGTTTAAAAAGACTTTATTGTCTTTCAGGGGTTAGGTTTGGATTCAACAAGCAATATTCATTCATGTGTTCGCTAAAGCTGAAATTAATTGACGTTAGTGTGACACTGAAACTCCTTTTGATAATGATGTAGAGGTATTTGTGTTATTTAATGTTCCCTCAAGGACTTCTGTTGCTTAAAAAACAATAAATGATCATATTTTTCCTATTTTCTTCACAATGATTTGTGTAGGTGAGATCCAGCAGTCGATTAGTTTATCTTTAGATTGAGAAGTTGTCCTGTTTAAATGTGTGAATTGACGTCAAGCTTTTTAACTCTAGATTAAAATGATGTCACATGTCATATAATTTATGTACCGAAATGCAATTACTGTATGATTCCACTTCCATATTCTCATTTGAAATCTCCTTGTTGAATTTTAAATCAAGACTTGGGCCTTAGATCATTTTTCACATCTTGAAAGAAACAAATTACTGCTGTCCAGACAACACGTAACAAATATACGGGCTAGTTTCTCTGCAGAATGTTTTTAATCTCGGTCGATGTTGCACAGATGTAAAATGGAGTTCTAAGAAACTCGTTTTTCACCACAAGTTATGAAAAACATCTTCAAAGTTTCTCACAGCAGTAACAAAAGCCAAAGAACTGCCAGAGTTAATGGATGTCTTACGTGAGAGCCAATTTTATTCCTTGTGAGTCACAATATTTAAATTTTGAGATGCCTCTCAGCCAGGGCCGGTTCTGGGCATAGGCAGACTAGGCAATTGCCTAGGCCGCCCTCTGCTGGAGGGGGCGCCAAATTCTCCTTTTTTTTTTGTTTTTTTGTTTTTTTTTGGACAAACTGTTCATCTCATGTAAAGAGCAAAATAAGTAATAACTATCTATCTATCTATCTATCTATCTATCTATCTATCTATCTATCTATCTATCTATCTATCTATCTATCTATCTATCTATCTATCTATCTATCTATCTATCTATCTATCTATCTATCTATCTATCTATCTATCTATCTATCTATCTATCTATCTATCTATCTATCTATCTATCTCTACTGTTCATTTTAGTATAAATAAATATTTGTCCAGTTATTGAGTTACGTTGTTTCTGTTCTGGGCAGTAGGGGGCGCCAAAATCCCTTTTCGCCTAGGGCATCATGCAGCTCAGGGCCGGCCCTGCTCTCAGCTCCGACACACCTGATTCAATTGGTTCAATCACCAATTCAGAATGTCAACAAGTTTAGCAGAAGTCTGTTAGTGACACGTTAATTCAAATTAGGGGTTTTAAAACATGCAGCATACTTGGTTCCAGTCTGGATCTCCTCCTAGTGGGACGTGCTTGAAAAACCTCCAGCGGGAGGCGACAGGGAGACGTTCTAATCAGGTGTCCGGATTCCTTCAGCTTATTCCTTTCAATGCAAAGAAGCAGCAGCTCTTATTCTGTCCATCACTGCATCTCAGAACCAGAACCAAAACATAGACAGACCTGTAAACCCAGTGTTCCCCTGTTTCAATTACTTTGCAACTTTAAGTTGATCTAAATTGTACCTGTTAATTGTAAATCTCATGCATAAGCCTTTTTTTCTCTCGTTACAGCTGAACTGGGAGACTACGACCCAGAGGAGCACCCATCAGACTATATCAGAGACTTTAAACTGTTCCCCAAACAGTCCCTCAAATTAGAGAGGAAGATTATGGAAATACACAAGAATGAGCTGAGGTAAAAACAGGAACTGAGAAGGTTTTGTGTCAGGCGGAGTTGTTTGTTGTCTGGAACATGGTCTTTGTTATCAGTTTGAAGCTGATGACAGCAGATAGTTGCTGCTGCGATATGTTTTCAGAACATACTCTCCTCTGCAGACAATAAAAAACTGACTGCTGTTCCAACTGCGACAACATGATGTGAGATTCACGTTTAATCACATTTTCTGAGGTATTTCAGTAAAAAAAATCCGCTTAAAGGGAATAAAACTTTAAAGGAGCAGAGCAGGAATTCATATTTTTGGGTGGAGCTTTTTGCATCACCTTGAAATTAGTTTCTCAGACTGTGAAACAACATTTTACAACAAATAACATTTTTTAGTCCCGTTCTGTTTAGGCAGAGTAAATCCTTATACTCTAAGATTGCATTTCCTAAAGTAATGTAAATCCTCCCCTGTGGGATGTTTATCACCGCTGTTATTAATAACTTTATGAGGCTTGTGACCATCAAACTTGTAGAGATTATAGCACATCAAAGACAAATCCTTCATTTCCCATGAGTTCCCTCTGTCTGCCCCAACAGGCCCCACTGACAGGATTAACAGCATATAGATGAACTCTGAGCCGTAGAGACATCAGCTGAGTTCTACAGTCAAGACATTTTATATCTGAGCTAATGTTTTACACCCTGTGTTTAATATAAGAAGTATCTCACACTTGAATTCTTGAGTTAGATGAGTCTTTGATTGGTGTGTAAGCATCTGTTTCTCATCCTTCAGGGGTCAGTCTGCTGCGTTTGCAGAGTTGAACATGCTACAAAGGGCACACACTCTGGAAACGTATGGAGTTGACCCACATCCATGCAAGGTACTGAATCCTACAACTAATCCTTCTTATTGTAAAATAAGGTGTAAATTTCTCAGTAAGAGTATTAATGTATTTGGCTGATCATTTATTAAAAACATTCTCTCTTTTTTAGCACGTACAATAATATATCTGTAAAAAAAAAGTTTTCGTTTTGATATTTTGCAACTTACTTCATGTTTTTTGTTTGTTTTTTTATCATGACACTGGGATTCAGATCTCAGGAGATCTTTACATGTTGTATAATCTGACAGATTAAGACAGAATGTGGTAACTGGAAACGCTTTGGTTTTCCGTGAAGTGAATTGAACCCACCTCCCTGTCAGATCAGTTATAATCCACTTAATGAGTGTGTGTTTGTGTGTTTTCAGGACTTTACAGGTGCGACCGCTTTTCTCGGTTTCACAGCCACCGGTTTTGTGGTTTTTCAGGGGAACAAGAGGATTCACCTGCTCAAATGGTGATCACCCTAAAATCAGCCTTTTGGCACATTGAGGATTATTTGTCAAACTCAATTGTGCTAAGAACATAAAGTAGGAGGTGATTTTTGTATACATAGCACTGAAAAATATTTATTAAAAACAAATATTAAACCCTTTTCATAGAAAATTCTGATTTTCATCCACTTGAATATGTCATGTACTGAAAACTTTTGAAGACCCAAGATGCAGACACAGAGTTAGAAGTACATTAAAATGCTTCAATAAAGCAGAATTTACACAGCAGTTCCCTGCACTGAAGCAAGATTAGTGTCTTATCAAGATTAAGTTCAGTTTCAGTTACTGGATTTTCAGAAACATCAAGCTGGTTTGCTTTTTACCTGATCCGTTGCTTATTTCTGAACCAGAGCAGGTTCGGGTTCCAGATCAGAGATCAGACGTCAACATTCTGCCCCCGTCTGAGTTAAAAAAAAAAAATTAATCTCAGACAAGCTTTTAATCTCAGTAATTTATTGGATTCAACAGGCTTCACTGATAAATATAACTAATTATCACCAGCAAGACAATGAAAATTTATGCCATGTTGACGAAAATGTTGTCATATTTCTGAAATAAGAAATGAGTAAGATATTTACAAACTGCTTATTGTAAGACCCGTCCTAATTTTAAGGAATCTCACACCCAGGACGGGCCCTGAGCTGCATGGTGCCCTAGGCGGAAAATGATTTTGGCGCCCCCTACAGCCCAGAACAGAAACAACGTAACTCAATAACTGGATTACATTGCAAAATATATTTATTTATACTAAAATGAACAGTAGAGATGATAGATAGATATTTAATTATTACCTTTTTTGCTCTTTACATGAGATGAATGGTGTGTCCATTAGTTTGTTCAGAAAAAAGAAAGAATTTGGCGGCCCCTCCAGCAGAAGGCGCCCTAGGCAGAACCGGCCTAGTCTGCCTATGCCCAGGACCGGCCCTGCTCACACCTTTGAAACTGAAATGAAATAAAACTAATTTTGACCCCGGAACAAAAATCTTCTGCTCTAAACACTTTCTTGTTAAAACACTGTGTGTTTTGCAGGGCGGATGTTAGCAAGCTGAAGTTTGAGGGAAAAACCTTTTATGTAATCGGGATCCAGAAAGAGGTGAGTTCCTTCTCTGCAACCGGCTAAAACCACAAATCTCTCTTCATCATAATGATGAATTCAATAAACTTCACCAAGTCTTTACGATCATCATGTAGAATCAATAATCCCTGCCTTCAACATTTGTTCTCCATCAGTATAAACGGTGATTTAGATACACAGTGATCTCTGTGTGAGCTCAAACTGAACTCTCCATCTTCCGTCTTTGTTCCCTTCTACCTTTCCCTGTTCCCTCTCTTCATCTGTGTGATGTCAGATTAACTGTAGTGTTTGTAATCCTGTCCACCATCACACACAATCTACATGTGTGTCGCTGTTTCAGATCTCCTTAACAGGCAGGATTCACTGTAACAGGATGGTGGGTGTGTTACAACTAATCTCCTCACTCACATCATGTGTTTGACTGCAGCCCAAATCAAGAGATTAATTGAAGGCATCCTATAATGTGACATAGAAGCTGGTGAATGACACCTCATATGTTCAAACCATCTTTTGTTTGGGACATATTGTCCTTCCAGCAGAGCTGTGGAGATGCTGAACATCATTTTAAAGACTTGAATATGTTTTATATTGCAGATTGATTTTGAGAATTGTTGCTAACATGAGCTTTAATTTAGCATTCAGCTCTTTGGTTTCAATCAATCTCATAATTCCTCTTTTCATTCCAGCTTCGCTCCGCTCTTCCATCCCTGCTTAGCATGTCAGTCTGCTTCTGTTTGTCTGTTTGGCAACTCACCAAAAGGCTTAAGATGCAGTTTTATCTTTGTGTTTCTGTCTCTTCTCTCTGTGTATAAACATAGTCTTCTCAGGTGAGTAGCAATAAGTAACAACAGCAGCAGAAAACACGAAATCCTCACTTTGATTCCTCTTCCTGCGGCTCCTCCCTCACAGTTAATGATCGGAGAAACTTTTTTTCTTTTGTCTTTGTTTACAACTATTTGTGTCCTTTTGCCATACACTCAAATTGTTCTTTTACTGTTTTAGTTCAAATATATAATTTTTAATTTCTCGTGGACACATGATCAGAATACTCCGTCATCATTAAGCTGTAGATTATGCAACATCATGATGCATAATCAATAGATCTGTCTTGTTATTCATGTTTTGAAACTATTTTTGTCTTTAATTGTCTTTATACGTGTTGGTGTGTGTTTCTGTGTGTTTTTACTTCTCTCTCTTCACTTGTGTTTATTTTTTCCACTTTGGGCTGATGGTGAAGTTTTATAAGTTTAGTGTTGTGACAATAATTTAATTTTCTTTTTACCAGTCATTTATTTTATTTGAATCAGTTAATGTTGTTAAATGTTCCGTTTATTTATTTAGGAAACATTAAATTAGCGTTATAATATATCGAGTCATATTTTGAAAGTATTTCTGTATCTCAGCCAAAGTGGGACCAAAGTCAGTTTAATATTTGAATGTGTAATTCTTCCACTTTAACACACATATACTGTATGATCACACATACTACCGTGCATGTATGTAAATCACAGCACAAACCTGATGCACCTGATGTGTGACAGGAGGGAGTTGTGCATCCTGTTATAGTCTTACAGTAATTCAGTCCCATTGATTTCGATGTTTCCTCTTAGCTTTTCTCCCACGCTTCCATCCAGCCTGTGAGCGATATTGATCTGGTATCTCATGTTACCAGACACGCAGGACTGAAAACGAGACATCTACGGGAATAAATCCCTCCTCCTTGTCCATAAAGACCCATCTTCTTCAAGCTACAGCTCCTTTTACTGCCAAACGCTGTAGCCAAATCACTATATATCTGCTTTAGATCTTGCTAAGCTTACAGCTTTTGGCCTGTGGGTCAGCAATTTGTGCAGCTCCCTCACATTATGTCAGCACTTCCCCTTTATTCACACATCTTTTGGTAATCATTCACTACCTGTTTTTTCCTCTTTTTGTTCTGTGCAGAAAAAACTGGTGTTGACGTTTCACACCTTGACTCCTGCAGCGTGTAAGCACCTATGGAAGTGTGGCGTGGAGAACCAGGCCTTTTACAAGTACGTTTGCTCACACAAGTCATTTTAAATTGACTGACGTTGTCCTGCTATGAGACTATAAGACTATGAGGAAAGCTACTTTCTTAAGAAATCTGAAAAGATGCATTAACATGGAATTATTTAGGGATCTTGTTTATTGAAATTGTTTTTAATGTATTTTATTTTCAATACAATACAGCAACACATAATAGGTTAAAAGATTTTCCATCATTCTTCTGGTTTTGCTGATCCTCTCTATACTCTTCTATCAGATTGCAGTTGTTAGCTTTGCAAAGATCAGTGATCTGCAGGAAGAGAAACAAGCTTGGATTAAAGACCCGAGTGTGACAACAAATACTGGACTCGACTTTACTCAGTGATCAAACAGAAAACCAAACAGTGAACTGAAAGGTTGAAGATCAGGAAAGATTTGTGATTATGTTGCTGACGTTGATCTGCAGAATAAAAGTTCTACAAGATATTTTTTTCAATTTACCTCATCGTAAGCTTCCTGAATGCAAGTTTTATAAGTTCATATCATGAAATTCACTCTCGAAAGCATCGTTTGAGATAAGTTTTATTTGGCCAAATGAAGACTAAACAGGATGTGACATTATGGAGATGCATAATGCAGCTCAGAAGTCAAGTTGGAGATGATTTGAGATTTTTCTGCTTTCTGATGTTGCTCTTTGTGATGCTCTTCCTCCTCCACACTGCCATTCTCTCTGAAGGTCTTCCTCAGCCTGTGAACTGCTTACTCATACATTCAAATGGCTTTTCCTTCATCACTCCTTCACTAAATTAATTTTTGCACTTAAATATCTGAAAGTCCTTTGGGATGGCTGTAAAGCTTCCTGATGAAAGCATCCACCTCTATGTGTGTACACTGACGTCTCGGTGCAGAGGCAGACTGAAAAGGAATGAATGTCAGCTCAGATATCAGAGAACCATCAGAGCTGCTAAATTAAATCCAAGTAAATTGAGTTTGTAAATGGCTGCCAAGCTGAACATGTAGAAGAGCAGAGGTGTGTCTGTGCTCCGGCACCATCTCTGCTGCTCTGGAGTCCGGTTTCATGTGATAAATCGACAGAATGAAGCACGAGAGTTTGACATTCAGCTTTAAAAAAAAAAATCAATGTTCCTCAAAGCACCTTCTTTTACTGCAAAGCCTGTGACCCTGCGAGGACAACAAGAATAGAAGCAAACTCTTCTTTTGTTGTTGATCATGAAGAATTCAAAGTTTACTAGAGTTTTATCTTGGTCAGCATTCAGTGAAACGATCAGTGAAGCACATTTATTATGCTGCTAGATGTGAAACAAGAAAAGAGGACATTGTTTGTGGTGTTGCACCAGATATGTTTAATGCATTCCCCAAAACAGGGATCTGATCAGCAATTTAATAAGGATAAAGTAACATTAAATCAAGAAACCTGTAAAAATATGTTTTCCACTTACATTTCTGTAACGATGTCTTTTGGTTTGTCTTTCTGTCAGATGTGCAAAGTCAAGTCAGATAAAAACTGTTTCTAGCAGCAACATTTTCTTCAAAGGCAGCAGGTTCAGATACAGGTGAGATGGAAATGTATGTTCATGTGCGTTGGTGGATTATCTGAGACAGCATTAGATCTGTAAAATAAGATAAAAGCAAGAAATGTGCATGTGAAAGACAACGAGGTTGAAACTCAAGCAAACGCCCCGTCTCATAGAGATGTTCTGGATGTTATTTATAACAATAACTTTCACCATTTATTACCAAACTGAAAAAGATAGTTTGTCAAAAATGTATGTAATTTTACACATTCTTAAAAAAAAAATCTTCCATGCTGCAAAATTCAAAGACCATCAACACTCCCTGCTATTTGAATACGATCAGATGTTTTTGCAGTCATGTTAGTTCCATTTCTCCTCTCAGACTAAGCTCTTTATCTGGCTTACACTTTCACTTGGCTCTGTTTCATCAGCTTGCCTTAACAGTTTGGCTTAACAGCTTAATGATGAGTAATAGCAAATGCTGGAGTTTGATTTGAAATGTCGGGTTTGGTCACTTATGCAGTTGCAAAACAGTAAAGTAGCTTGACATCCCACAAACGGAGGCAGAATCAGTCGATCAGATCAACTTCTGTTTGTCCAGCTGATTCCAGTAATTTTCTGCATGAAACTCTTGAGCCTCGAAGCGCGTACGTGCCACACAGATCTTTATCACCCTGTAATTTACAGCCTAACCATCAATTTTAACAACAATAGACTAACGAGTGGGATGATGAAGCCTGGTGGCCTTGAAATAAAGTGGTCAGAATTCACAAAGTCCTGTTAGTCACCAATCAGACTAAAATAAACGAAAGACAATAGACAGAAAAAACTCTGATCCAAAGAAAAAATAACATCAAAAATTGTTTATTTTTCTTTTATTTGGCAAAAGGAACAAATAAAATATGAGTTTCTTCTTCTATTAGTGGAAGAGTCGCCAAGGAAGTGATAGAGGCCAGTTCTAAGATACAGCGAGAACCTCCAGAGGTTCACAGGTAAGATGAACTTTTTGTTTACAAAATGTTTAAGTTCTTCTTAGAGGTGTTACTGGATTTTCTGTTTGTGAAGCTGATAAGTTACATGAAACTGACAGAAGTATTTCCAAAGTAAATCATCAGCTCTATGTTGTGTTTTTAGAGCCCAGTTTGGTCAGAGTCGAAGTTTTAACTCTCTGAGCCACAAAAATCTCATCATGAACATGGAGCCTCTGGTACCCGCTCTGCCCTCCACCAACGAATACGAAGAGGCGGCAGCAGACAGCGGTAAGATGATACAACTCAATCTGATCATGCAGTTCATGCTACAGCTGCACACTCATCCCCTGTGGAAACAGGTCCCTGGAAAGTCACATTGGGTCTCCCTCGTGTACAAGAAGCTCATGTGCAACACTCAGACAGAGTTAACTGAGCAGCTGATGCTTCCTCCCCTCCATCAGCTTCGTCTCCCTGGAGACACCAACTGCAGCACACTAAAAATACTCCTCCCATGATCCTCCCTGAGGATCCCACCATGCCTCTGAGTGTCTGTGTGTTTGGTTTTGTGTGTTTTACGGAGTCAGATGGACTCTTTGACATTACAGAAACACAGATCCAACATCTGCCACTAGAAAACTCAATCACAGTTAAATCATTTGGCTCCAAATAGCCTCTGTTTGTGCACTTGGAAGCATCTGTGCGTGTGCTCGTGCTTTTGTTTGTTCAGTGTTAAAAAAAAAACAACAGCTCATGTCAAAAAAGTGGGAGTGAAATAAATAATGTTTCTAATATAGAAAATGGGCATAGAATTACACAGAAGACCAAAACAAAGACTTTTTTGTTACATGCGTAACAGTTTTCATGAATTATTTGATTTCAATAGTGCTGAAAACATTAAACTTTAATGTTTTTTCCAAACATTGTTTGCATATCAATGTTTTATTTCATCTATTTCACTGATTGGCGGGCAGCGTAGTCTGGTGGAAGGGAGATCGCATTTCGTTTGTAGGATGGCGGTCCCACTGTACTGTTTTTTAAAGCCTTTTTATTAGACATTATAACCGTTTTATCATCGTTTCCCCAACAACACGCAGGAAGTGGAACCATCATGTCTTTAATGCCTGTCTGGGACTTTCAGTTGTCACACATTTATATTCACATCTGCTTAAATCCTGATGTTTACACCTCCACAGTTTATCAGGATGTTGTAAATTCCTTCTGTTTTTAATCTCTTTTTCCCTAGTGGTTTCTCTCTTTTTGGATTTAATCTAATCCCTTCTTGAAATAAGCTCGGGTCAAAGTTCTGTCTTAGTTACTCGTTTCTAAATCATGACACTATATAAACATTTAATTTGAAAAGCCAGTTACCTGAGGTTTGTGACTGTTAGTAGTAAGTAACTGAATAAAACATCAACTTTTAGTTGTTAATTATTTAAAGAAGAAAAAAATCACCTATACATAATTTAAACAGGGATGAGTCAATGAGTCACAGTTAATGAAACTCTGATTTGAAGGAAATAGTTTCGTCTGATCAGTCGTGGGATCAGTTTCCACTCAAAATCCTGCTGAAATCATCCAAACTAGTTGAACTCAAGTATTCTCACTTTTAACTTTAAAAGCTGATCTATAAAGAAGCTGCATTGACTTCGGGATACAGTGTCTTCAAGAAAGTCTAGGATCACCGTCTATATTCAGAGCTCTAATCTCACCCATTAGAGGTGAAACAGGAAGCTGACCCAAGGTCAGTGCTGACCTTGTTCTGTTTGAACAGCATGTTCCTTTCTTATCTACAGAAATCCCTACACACACACTTCAAGGCTATGTTTCCTAAATCAAAATAATATGTATGTTAATTTATTTTGTGAATGTTTCAGACCTGATTCACACAACTCTGCTTGTCAAGGCTCTGAACTGTGAGTGATGTCTTCTCCTCTCACTGAGGGTTCAGGGGTGGGTTTCTGTGGAAAAACTTTCTCCTGTCCTGGTCTAGAAATATTTTATGAAGAAATAAATGGATCAAAGTGTGTTTTAATAGGAAATATAGATAAAGACAGACACGCAAAAGGAAAAAGTATGTAATCCCCATCCCTCTGCAGGTAGATTAGCTGCCCCTCTGCAACTACGACCACCTGGTTAAATATAGAAACAGCAGCTTTGGTCCTGATCCTCCTCTAATGCACCCCCACACTCTGTTAATATCACTGACATTCACATGAGGACCCTCTGTGTCTTTGTATCAGTGAGAGCGTCCCTCTGGTTCATGTCTCGCAACGTCTGTCTCATATGTTTAGGGGTGTTCGCCAGTCAGGGTGTGGGAGTCTCTGTTTGTCTTCAGCCTAAGCCATGGAGCTTCTCGAGCGCAGAATCAGTAGCGATGTTAGAGGTGATCTCATGCAGAGTAGCGTAGAGCTGAGAGTAAGTGACCATCCCTACATGGATGACACAGGAAGCAGTAAAAGCCAGGGGAGGACAGGCGGATCCAGTCTGGACATGACACCAGAGAAACGCCAGGACGAGGGGATGAAGGAGGGACAGGCCGGGCCTCTTGAAGTCTTCCACCCAGGAGACGCTGCGTCTTCAGTGGTGGTGGCCGAGGCCTTAAGATGTCAGGTTAAGATCACGACTCAGCGGAGCTTACATCTACGCATAGCTAATCACACAACACGAGATATTTATGTGAGATTGGTGGGACACGGGGGACGCATCGCTGGAATCACGACAGGATCTCAGAAAAGCACTCTGGAAGAGAGTAAGATGAGTTTCACTACATGAATTAGGTCTTTGTTTGTACACACCATCATATTACATCATATTGGAAAGTACTGCATCATATTTCATTGTCTTTCATTGTCTGATAAAGATAGTTAAACATCAGATATAAATACTTCTTTTCTATGTTTGCAATAAATAGATTATTTATGCTAATATATTATTTTAGATTAATTATGCTTGTCTGGTTTACCAAAGTTTGGGTCTGAACTTGTCACAACCGGTTTTGTGGAATGTGTGAGCGGTTGTTTGTATCTCTGTGACCGTGTGATGGACTGGCGACCTGTCCAGGTGTAGCCCCGCCTCCCACCTTCCACGACCCTGAACAGGAACAAGCGGGTATAGAGAATAGATTGATGGCTGATGGAAATGTTCCTTCTGCTGACGTGTCCTTGAGCCTGACGCTAGAGTTTCATCAGGTTTAGGAGTGAAGGCACATTTGATGCTGCACTTTCACCGGAGCCTCGAAGGTCAAGCCAAGCTGGTTCCTCATGAGCTAAACAGGAAATCATCTACACTTAAGATAATGTTTACTGAACAGATAAAACTCCAAGATACTGAGACGAACCTAAAAATCTTACCAAAAACTTGTAAATTCAAATGTTTTCGAAGTGATAAATATTTCCATAGAGGTAGTTAATTAGGATTCAATGTTTTAAAAGAATAGATTCAGACATTGAGAGTGGTGGTTTCATTTTCATGTCTGCAGATTAAAATTTGGGTCGATTCAGCGCTGAAAATGAAGTTGTATGACAAAAACGAAATGACCTGTCAACACTTACACAAGCTGAGAAATTGTTCCACTCTGTGCGTGCATGCACGCGTGCGCGCACGTGTGCAGTGGCCACAGAGGAATCTTGCACCTTGTTATTCATCTCATCTGTGGAGATTCTTTCATCCGAGCATGTAGAACAGAAAACAGAGTAAAAACACGAGCAGCAGAGTCGTGTCTTTATTTAAAAGTCAGGTGTCGAGATTTCTGGTTTTCGACTTGGCTCAATATGATTTTCATGTTTTTTCAGCCACAATTTAAACTGAATGTGTCACATTGGCTGTTTCTAATTATGAACTTTCAGATCAGAAACTTTCTGACTAAAGATTAACAACTGAAACAAGGTCGATCTATCTGATCTGTTATCTAATAATATAATAATAAAATAACCAAATAAAAACATGAATATTTTAACTTGTTTCACATCACATTAAACTTTTCATTTATTTAGTTTATTATATTAGAACACTGATTTATTTTAACCATTTTATGCTTCCTTACACCTTGTTTGTTTGTGTTCTGCCAAATCCACAGTTTTAATTAATCTTTTTTTTTTGTCCTCACTAAGTTTACAACTCTTTTTGGTGTTTTTCTGAACCCGTTTCCATGGCAGCTGTCAACGCTCGCTCATCGCTCATTAGCTCTGGCTGTGATTGTGTTCATGAATGTGTGTATGATCACAAGATACTAAGATAGACTTGTGTTGAGTTATATGTCACTGGACATCTGCCCTCCCTCGGGTCCCTCTTAATCTACTGCAGGAAGACAGTTTTATTTTTGACACAAACACACACCAAATTTAGATTCATTGTATTAATTAAAATCCCAATTAAGTTTCCAAACTCATCATCAAGTCGACACCTCAGAGTAAAGTATATGTAAACACAGCTGCTCTGCTGTCAGCTTACGACAAATAATCCAGATGAAAATACCAAGAATAAAATATTTATTTTATTAAGAGTTATAAGCTGGATTCGACATGAATAAAGACAAATAGGATTGTAAAATACAGCTGCAACACACAGCTGGAGTGACCCAGATAACTCTCACACATCGAATGATTCTCCTGTCAATAAATTACGTAACAACATCACTTTTCCAGGTTTAATGCAAGAACCCGTGTTTAATTCCATGGTTTGATTTTTAAATTATTTTGCACGCTTTGAATCCTAACACAATGTAAGAGTGCCATCATGTGGTGGAAGTGTAGTTTTAATGAAGCTTGTTTTAATGCGTGCTAGTTTTTTGGGGGGGGGGTTGCACTGGAGGACATAACAGTCATAAACAAGCTTTTAAAGTTCAATAAGTTTTAACTTCCCAACAAACATCAACATAGTGTCTGTTTTTGGACCAAGAGGCTGGAAAATAGGCTTCAGAAAAATTAAGAAATAAACCTCTCTGTTTTTTCTGTTTTGCATTGATTTTGATATTTATTTTTTTTAGTATTTAAACTTAAAACCCAGTAAGTTTTTCTCTGATTTTTTTTGTCATCAGGTGCTGCAGCTGTGAAGGACCCGGCTCTTTTATCTCCTCTGGAAACTTCAGCTGCACCTGCAGAACAACAAAGTCCAGAAGGAGAACACTCTCATTTGAGCAATGACCTGCAGTCTCACTGTGTTTCTATGGAAACCTCAAATCTACGACCTCAGGTGCCCAAAGCTGAGGAGACGCTGCAGGAAGATGACGAGGCTGGAGGTGCTCTCACCATTTCTGAGCTTTCCTACAGGTTTGTTATTAACTGTTCAAAGCTGTATAATTAAAAAAATAATAATTTCAAAGTCTTTTATATTATTTATCAGTGGGATATTTGTTTATTTGTTTGGTAGTCAGCTTCTCCAGATGGAACTCTATGTCAACAAACAAAAGAGCATAAGAAGATTCAAACTAATGAAAAAACTAAATAACTCAATATTGTTGTTCTGAAGTTTTTGGGTTGTTTTGAATAAACACTTTTTTATTTTTCCTAAAAAGAATTGAAGCTGTAGATGTTGGAATTCATTTCCAGATGTTTTTAGATGTTTATTTGATTGTGTTTTATTAGAGGATATATATAAAGCCTGTTTCCTCTCCCCCCCTGCAGCCCTTGTGCCAGCATGCTTCCCACCCCGGTGGATGACAGTCAGTCAGGCACCAGCTTGATCTTCTCCCCTCTGGTCCAGAGTCCTGCTCAGCTGCTGAGGGAGCTCCATGCAGACCCCAGCATTCAGGCACAGCTGGAGGCAGAGAGGGAGCGAGAACGTGCCTACGAGCGCTCCCGTCTGGCTGTGAGAAGCCGGGTGAGTGGAGCGTTGACCAACAGCTTGCGCCTGCTGTCATCCAATCAGAGGGTCAACACCTGCGTGCTGAGCGTGGCCCGATTTGTTGCCGTGGTAATGGGTGTCCTGCTTATCACTGTGCCCATGCTGCTGCTGCTGCTGGAGTCTGACATTGACGTATCGTTCCTCCACGAGATCCGACAGACACCAGAGTTCGAGCAGTTCCACTACGAGTACTACTGCCCGCTTCGGCGCTGGATTCTGTGTAAGATCAGCATGGCCATGGAGAGCCTGTGGTCCGACTAAAAACGAGACAACAGAAACAAATATGTCTAAATGTGATGGAATATTACTTGCTGTCTTTTTTTTTGTTTTGTTTTGTTTTTAGATAAAAACAAAAAAAAATCAAACTGCCAGTGAAGTGAATAACTTCATTGTTTAAGAACAAATCTGTTAATTTATGCAAATGTGCAGAACATTTCTGATGACAACTCAGAATCGTAGCAAAGAATTGATTTTTTTATCTTTATTTATTCACTTATTTATTCATGGAATGGGGTGGAAATCCATCCAACTTGGCAGCATGTGTGTTTCTTTCACGTCCTTTTGAGAGGAATTTACTTTGATGGAAAACAGACGGGGGGCGGTTCTTCCAGGGGAATTACTTGGAAAGAAAGAGGAAGTCAGAAGGCTGATGTCTGTAGGAAGTTATGAAAAAAACTATATTAAAGAAGAACAAAACTGTTTTATTTTAAATGTAGACCTTTTATTGGCCTGTCCACTCCTGATGCTGACGAATTACGCTTACAGACTCTTCAGCAAGAGTTCTGATTGGTTGTTGTCATCTGATTGGTCATAGAAGCTGTCAGTCATGACGGAGTGGGAAGGAAACAGTAAACACTATGAAAGCCACAGTCAGAGCAACATTATGTATATTTAAACAAAAAATAAACAGAGATATCAAAAAACTGACACTAATATAAAATAAGTTGTTTTAATATTTTGTACATTTTTATGTGATCCAGATCTTTCAGGAATTTTTCAGTCAGAAGATCTACTTTAAGCTTATTTTCAAATTAAAAGTTTACAGAAGATTACTAAAAAAAAAACAAATAAAAAAATAAAAGAGGCTGATGTATTGCAGCTTATCAGGTCGATGGTTGTTACAAAAGTATTTTTTTAAGACGACAGTCGTGGTCTCGGTAGTGAAGTGGTTTTGTTCTTACAGATGTTATAGCACAAATCGTCAGCTTTTCAGATTATTTGATGTCATTTTTGAAACCAGTGGGAGGCAAGAGAGAAACTGTGTGTATTCTGTTGAAATTTTGGGATGTTTTTTCAAACTACATGTTTGCTTGTTGTTACATCTTTCATCATGGAGGAGAGTTCTAACAAGACAAAATGAAAGTTCTGCGTTCAAGTGAGTGGAAATTAAAGTAAATTGGATGTTTCATGAAATTGTCATATTTTCATAACACAGCTGTTGGAAGACATTTTAACTGTCTAATCCACACACATCCATTCAGCTGCAGCTAGTTTAGACCAAACAGTGATTTTGCTCATTAAAAATTCAATACAATATTAAAATGTTGCATATTTTCTGCTGTTTGGGGTGAAGTTTCTAAAAATTGTAGTGCAAACTCATGAAATCAAATGGAAAATGTACAAATGAATTGTTTACAGAGATTTAGCGCCACAGGAGCCAAGATGTCCCCACAAAAAAGTGTACAATTCAGAAATATACAACCATCAGCACATATTTGTTGACATGGCTGCAAAATACAAACTTGACATACAGCTGTAACGATAAAAAGAGACAGTTTTAAAAAGTAGTTTTGAAGAACTCCTCAGGAATGAGAATTAGCAGATTTAAACAACAAACATCTAGCTGCATACATCAGTAACAATCCTAAATTTGACATTTTTTTGGGGTTATTTTATGTAAAGCCAGACATAAATATGGTGTCAGACTGCCTGCATCAACCATATGTATGCATCCATGTCATGTAAGAGCATCAACAATATTTCTAGTGTCTCATGATCATCATTATTAGACTTTATGCATTTACAAGCTTTATGCATAGAAAATATGCAGTGAGAAAAGAAACATACCTACTGAAGACAAAGCATTTATTTTCTTACTACAGCACATGCACTGACTTTTAAAGGGGAAACCAAGCAAAGGGCCAAATCCGTACGATGATGATGATGTTTGCTTTGAACATCACTGATCTTAAAACTGCTTCTCTGTGCTGGATGAAGCTGATGCATATGCACTGACACTGCTAACCACACTGGATAATCCTCCGGTCCTTCTTTATGATGTTTATCTTCTGTATGTGCAGGTACGGATACACTGCAGTACAAAGGTCTCTGTAAAAGTGTCATATTCACACAGCTGAAGCGTGTCATTAAATCTGCTCCTTGATTTCTGTGCTCCATCCTCCTTAACGAGGGGAATCTTTCATGTGGCTCCATAAATTGCACAAACTGCATGCCATCATATGTAAATACTGTGTTTATAGTTGTGACAAACAAATGCTTCTGCAGAAAGCTTAAAAAAAACTGATGTTTCTTTCTCTTTTTGCTTTGTGCGTCTTGTCTGTGTAAAGCAGTCCTGTTATAGGCTTGGCTGTCTCAACCATGTTAGATTAATGCATGTTGTATCAACCGAGAGAAGGATTAAAAAGCACGTCTTCAAGCTAAATTCAAATATTTGCTTTAATTTTCAACAATTTGACTCGACGGGACATACAAGGCTGCTAATCCTGCAAACGCTTCCTCTCAGTTGATTCATTAAAATGATGTATTGTTAAAAAAAAAAAAAAAAAAGTTGGCTTCTTGGAACCTGTGATGTTTTATTCTCCTGTAGAGCAGCTCTTCAACAGTTAGCTTCATCATGCTATTGCTATGTGTTTGTAAATCATTAAAGCTTAATGTTAGCTCTAACAGCATGTTAACATGTTGGCTAAAAAGATTTGGGGTTCATATACTTTTAGTTTCCAGAAACAAAGCAAAATCTCATTTATTATGTGGGTAACTGAATATTTAAACTCACTGCTCAGAATTAGAGCTTAGAAATAAAAAAAAAAGGTATTTTGGTTTTGAGATAAATTACTAACATGATCAATGTTTTTTTTTTACATTTACAGGAACTTATACTTGTGGTTGCCTATTTCTTTGATGACTTCCTCTCAGAAAATTAATTAAAATTCAGCTGGTTTCTTGAAACTTGGTTAATTTTAGTATCAAATAATTAGCAGCTTGAACACTTACCATCATGTTTGTAACCCATTAAAGCTCCATCTTATCATTATCAGCATGTTATCTTCTTAACCATAACAAAAGAAGTCAGGATTCGTATAACTTTTAATTCAAACAAACAGCATTTATCAGAATGTCATCACATTATGAGGTTAATATTGCATTAGTACAGATATTTGTTTTGCAGTTTTAAAAACAAAACCTAAAATCACAGTTAGTTCACTGCAAACAGGAAAAAGGTAACAAACCCTCTAACTTATCCCCGCTGACTCACAACTGTAGTGTCATATTATTTTGTAGCATGTTTAATATTTATATTGATATCCTTCAAAGAATTTTAAGCCAATTTAGGTTCATTTTATGTTTTGAGGGACTCAATTCAGGTGTTTCATACATCTTTGTTGTCTAGAGTTTTGGATCAAACACGAAATCATGTCACACACTGAGTTGATAATATCATTTATTAAGTTCCCCTAAGCAGTCGAGAATATTTCAACTCTAATCACCTCTTTTTAAAGACAAATTTAAAAAATTACTGGGAGTTTAAATGATGTGAAACTAGAAACAGTTTTAAACTCATTTATGTGAGATCTTAAGTGTTTTAACTCAGGTCCAATGTATGCAAAAATGCTGGACAATAAATAAAAAGTTTTTAAAAAGTGTCATGGATTTCAGTGTTTGTGGGCTTGAACAGTTGCAAAATCTCTCACACGGTCCCTGTGGTCTTTTTAATTGTCAGACTAACAGACTGGTTTTGTACTAAATTTATTAGAATGAAGTTTTTTGTTTGTTTGTTTGTTTGTTTGTTCTCTCTCTTTCAAAAGGCCTCTCTGGAAGATTTCATTTGAACATAAATCTGGAAAAAAAAGAGACAACCAAGCCTTATGAACTTTGTTAATTAAAAAAATCTGAATGTTTGTATGTTCTAAAAGAACATTATGTTGTTTTATATGTTAATACTGCCACAATAAAGACCCCTAATAAATATGATCGTGTTTGTTTTTTATGTCATCATAAATTAAACATTGCTCATGGTTCTTTGTTTGTTTTTACTTGTTCTTACTCATTTACCCTTATCGGCTTTTAGAGGGTAAATCACATGAGTATGAGCTGCTGAAGGTAAAAGTTAGAAAACCAGGGGGATTCATTTCTAACAGTTGAAAAATATAAATAATTTCAAGTATTTTTTTAAATATTTCCAGAATGAATGTGCATTTGTCTGTGACTAGGAAAGTATGAGATTGTATTTGTTAATAAAAGTGAGAAAGAAACAGGATAAAACACTGGTTGGATCAATAAAACATGAATAAATGGAGTCAGTTTGACTCTTAATAAGGTGCAGGGGCCTTTATAAATGTGGAGTGATGTTCAGCCTCCTCATGATGTTATAGAGACTCACCAGAGACAAAAATGTCCAAGAAAACTGCAGCTTGTTTTAAACCAACAGACGTCCAGTAAAGATAAACTTATAAATAGTGAGATGATCCACAACAAGCAGAGAACTGAATCTGCAGAGGAAAACCTTTGGAATACTGGATCCATCAAACAGACTCCATCCATTCATCCATTTTCTAAACCTGCTTCTTTCTTTTCAGGGTCGCAGGACGCTGGTGTCTATCTCCAGTAGTCTTTGGGCGAGAGGCGGAGCTACTGGTGGACAGGTCACCAGTCCATCACAGGGCCACACGTAGACAAACAACCATTCATACACACAGTCACACCTAGGGACAATTTAGAGTTGCCAATTAACCTCTTGCATGTTTTTGGACTGTGGGAGGAAACCGGAGTCCCCAGAGAATCAAACAGACTCACTCACTGAAAAGAAAAATAAATCAAAATCATCAAAACTAAAAGTTAAGCATCAACCAAACACTGACTTGAAACTCCATTACAGACCGTTTCCTCCAAATAGAGACTGAGAAGACAGCAGGTTAGATGAGACAGATGGGATTTAATGAGTTTAATAAGTCCCACATTGATGAATTATCCAAGTGCTGAAAAAAAGACAAAAATCTTTCTCCATCAAATGCAGCAATAAACTGGATCATGTGATCCTCTTCACCTGAGAGCCGATGCTTCTCATGAAGCAGATCACTGAATCCTTTAAGTTCCTTAAATTACTGATCTTCCAAGTCAAAAGCAAAACTATCAGAAAAACAAGAAAAAATAAAAAATGTGAAAAAATTGATCATTCAGTGAAAAGATAAATGAAATGTAATAGAAGCGCAACAGAGGCGTCTTCATGATCTGCTAAATCAACAACTCTTTTTGAAGTTCCTGTAAACTGATGTCTCCCGCAAAATTAGAGAATAAAACACATTTAATGAGGCAAAAGGATAAAAGGTCATCATAGCAAAGATGAGAATAAAAGAAAAATGTGTCCACGTTTTTGAAAAAAATTCAAATTTTGTCAGAGTTTTATTATGACAGTTACATCTGCAGCCATCAAATCGGAATCAGTTTCATAAGAATCCTTCTACAAACATGACACATCCTGTTAACACCTGCAGAGAAGCTGAGGGTGAGGATAGATGAAGTTTTACTTCATGTGATGGCAGATTTTAGTTTTAAATCTGAGGGATAATGAAATAAATTACAAGACAAAAGATAATCCAAACTTGTTTCTTTGAGATGTTTGATAATTAGGATTTTATCTTTTTGACCAGAATTTGGGAAAACAAGATGTCTCGTATGTGTCGTTTTTCCACCTGTTTCTCAGTATGGTTTCCTGTCTGTCCCTCACTGTTTCCCTTATAAAGATGGCTGCTCATCCTGTTCATGTTCCATCATTGGGATTTGAGCTGAGTGATGCAGACCTGCCACCATCTGGACACATGAGCTGCTGATCACATGATTCTGCCTGCTGCATCCTAAACGCTGAGAAAAACATACTGTATGAAAAGGTTTTGGCAGAATTCAGAGTTCAGGATATTTCTGCTTCTTAAAGATTTACATTAAACATCTTTGGGTGGGACATGTCAAACGTCTCTGACTAACAGCACATGGCGTGTTCTCATGATGTAAGCATTTCCAGTATATTAGTGTACTGCGCCACTCCCTGGACAAACAAATGATATCCTCTAACTCCCCGACCACATGCAATCAAACTTGAACATGTGCTGCAGGTCAGAGCCAAGATCTCCGAAATGTTTTCATTTTGCTTCTTTCTGAAGTTTATCTGTTCTCATCAAGTTTCTGTTCTGCATTTACCATCACAAATTGGTACGCAGAGGCATTTGAGAACAGGATGAGATTTTACATTAACAGTAATGTTTAGGTCAATTTCAAATCTAATTGAGTCTCTTTTATTGGTTTTAAACATATCTCTGTTGTCAGTGTTATTAAAACACATAAAAGATTCAGTTTGGTGAAATGGAAATAAGTTTGACTCTTTTTTGACTGTGCAAATACTTTTTTTTTTTTTACTTCTCACTGTTTCACATTCAGTGTAAAATCATTCTTCAAAAGTCATTACAGGAACTCAAAAGTCACAAGTTGTACTGGTTGTGCTCTCCATAGAGATAAGATGCTGTTTTCGGATTGGTCAAACGTGAGGTCATGTGATCAGTGCGCATAAACTGGCATGAACCAGCAGATAGTGAAAGTTTTCAGACAGGACAGCACACACACACACACACACACACACACACACACACACACACACACCTGTTCCATCACTTCAGTGGACATTCAACTGACCTTCAGTAATTTCCTGAAAAGTTTTCAGGAAGTTCCAGATTTTCCTAAACTTGAACTCATTCTACCTCGTGTAAGAAGTCTCAACTTTCAGTTTACATTATTTACATTATGAGGACAGTTTTTCCCCACAGCGTGGGGGTGTTCACACACATAAAACACACTGTTTACAAGTTACTTCAAGCAATGTGGAATTTATTTTAGATTGAATTTATAGAAAACTAGAAAAGACCTCCACCAAACACCTCAGATGGGATTTACACCAAAAATAAACCTGTTTTTTTTTTTATATATCAAGCACTCAGACCATTTATTGTGGAGTTACATGCATGTATGTTAAAACAGCCCTAACTCACAACCAGGCAGTGATCCAGATCCCCCCAATGATCTAACCACTTGGTACTAGGGTCACTTCAGACCTTTCCTGAAAATGTCTCTCTTTCATCTCTGTCATTAAAATGATGGACGGACGGATGGACAGACGGACGGATGAACGGATGGATGGATGAAACACTTACACAAGATGCAGCTATTATAAAACATTGTATCTCTACCTCTTTTTGATAAAGAGGTTTAAATCCCTGTGAAACCCTGAACATCAAGCGTGTCTTCACTCAAAAAAAGAACCAACTGTATTGTGGGACTTTTTGGAAAACAGGACAGATCAGCTGCTCGTGGAGTGATTAAATTATATGATAAATCAAATTCAAAGAAAGAATTGAAGAACAGACTCTCTTTAACAACAACAACAACCCCCCCCCCAAAAGCAAATGATTTTTATATTGATTATCTATCAGTGTCGTGACTCTGTTAACTAAAAACACAACATGCTGATGTAAAGCTGGATTAATGTGCTGCTGTATGCTTCTATCCTTTTAAATCGAATTATTCTGGCTGTAAATAAGGCCAAAAACACATTAAAAGAAAATAAGTTCTACATTTTTAAGATGTGTAATAGAAGACCCTATTTTTAAATTCAATTATATAAAATAAACTCTGTAAAGTTTGTAGAGATTATACAATCAAAAAATGCATTTTGGCTGTTTTCTCTAATAAGGTTTTTCCATTCTGATTGCTGCTATGGTTTTTACAGCATTCGTAACGCCGCCTTTAATAGATCTGAAAATGTTTTTATAACTAGAAAACAGGATGAGGAAATGGAAAAAGGAGGATGAAGAGGGAGGATATAAAAGAACTGAACATCATCTTGCAGAAACAAGAATACTTAGATTTTTCTCAGACATGGGATGAACTTCCTGTTTTCTACGTAACAGCTTTCTAGTTGATCCTCAGCAAATCTGATTTTGAACTCCAATACTGTCTTATTGCTTTTAAAACTCTTTTTTCTGCTATTAATTATCTCTTTATTGTGTTTTTTTCTATTGCATGATATTAAAAACACAACTATGGCATCACCAAAGAGAACGAGTGAAGAGAAACAACAACGCCTGAGTTCACTGTTTCACAGCTACGATGTGGATAACTCAGGGCGGATTGAAAAGGGTGAATTTTCTGCAATTTGTCATGAACTCCAAGTGCCATCCAAGGAAGCAGAGGACATATTCAACCGCTTGGATGTGGACAAAGACGGCACAGTTACATTAGAGGAGTTCATCAGCGGCTTCAAAGAGCAACAAGAACAGGAAGAAGAAGAAGACTCCTCAACGCAGGAAGAATTATCAGTCAAAGAACAAGTGATCACCAGGTGAGGTGAAATATTACAGGTTCCACTATTTTATGCACCTTCTCATGTATGATGAGGACATTATTTGCTGACCTTCAAGATCTTTGTGCTCTCCAAAAAATCCACATCAAACACACATGGCAGTTGAGCCATTCTCTCAAATATCCTGACAAAAAAAAAAAAAATCAGAAGGTTCTTACATTATTCATGATGAGTAAAACCTGAAAAGTTATAAACATTAAATTACCTCTGATTGTCAGTAAATATATAATTATAAATGTCATATAACATGTTTTCTTGAACCCAGATTAAGACCTAGAAATCTGTTCTCGTTGGTAAAGATAAAAGCTGATGGTTGAAATCAGTGATAATGTATTAAAGGTTATTCTAACAATTTGTGATAGAAAGTAAAAGTGCATCTATTTCTGCTACATCATGTGTTCAGACTTGATGATTTAAGGTTTTTGTCTGTAGCTTTAACCGTCACAACAGATTACAGCAAACCAACAAGGATTTCCTTAAATTTACTGTAAGAACATGTTTTCCTTGACTATCATATCAGTCACTTCACAATACTTTATACATGAACAGTACTTAGAATAAAGTCTTAATTTGTAACTTTTTTCAGTTTCCATAATAATTTTAAGACCTTTTTGAACTCATGTTCAGAGGAGGAAAATGTAAATAAGGCAGTTTAAAGGCTTCAAAACCTAAAGACCTTAAAGTAATCAGTTTATTCTACATATAAGCTTGTATTATTAGTAAATAAGTTGAATATATCTGTAAGTCACAAACGTTCTAACTTGAAGCTCACACCTCACTAACAGAAGGAGGAGTAAACAAACACACAGGTTGAAGGCAGGTGTGTTACCTGAGTCAAAGAGAACAGCTGTTCTCCCAAATGCGGACAGCTACAAACAGAATCTCTACTTGTGGATGACATTTGGACGAAGGAGTTTAAGATTTATTCGCCTAATCCAAATTTTATTAACGCGAAACTTTTTCCAAAACTATTTGGATGCGAGCAGATATGGAAGTTGCTTTTTCGTCGTCCAGAGAGTAAAACAGTTGCCTTTTGTTGGATATCAGGGTTTCTCCTTCTCCATAGTCATTTTAAATTCACTGAGACCTTTTTTTGTGTCTACAGCCCGCCGCAGCCGCCCGTTAAGGGGATGAGCGCGGAGGAGAGGGACCGGCTGCGCGCACTCTTTCGCGCGTACGACGTCGACAAGTCCGGACGGATCGAGAGAAACGAGTTTCTCACGATCTGTGCGGAGCTGCAGGTTTCAGCTACAGAGGCGGACAAAATATTTGATCGACTGGACGTCGACCAGGACGGAACCGTGACCCTGCAGGAGTTCATCCGGGGTTTTCACGACCGCTACAGAGAGGGCATGGAGTCCGCCGGAGGAGACGTGTCCATCGCCTGGGAAAACTTCGAGAGGAAACTGGGTGATCAGGCCAAGTACATCCCGAGGTGAGAGCGGAAACTTGTCCACTTGTCCACAGGTGCTGCTACAGAAGCCTTAAAATATGGAAATCTTCAGGTGATATGAGTGCGTTCAACAGAGAGCGCAGTGTGCGTAAAGATGATAGCGCCACTTTATCTTCAAAGGGAGAGATGAGTTTATTATTGGACACAAGCTGCGAAATAAGAGAGAAATAAATATTGTGAATGTGTTGACAGGAAGATGGGAATTAAGAAAACTGAGCAAATTGTGTTTTGCTCCTCGGAAATACCAGCTGTGTATGAGTCAGTGATAATCTCAACTAAATATGTTAGAATTATTGTTTTAATAAATTTAAAGAGCAACTTTTCAGTTTATTATCAGCTGCTAAAACTGGGGCGGCTGTGGCTCAGTGGTTAAAGACACCAAACCCCATGTAGCCCCCCGATCTGCGCATCGGGCTGTATGAATGTTAGCCCCTCCCTTCTCCCCCTGATCCACATATCAGGTTGTGTGAATGGGTGAATGCGAAACTTGCAATGTGAAAGTGACTTTAAAACTGACTTAGAGCTATTAAATGCGTGACTTTTGGGGTGTTTAGAAACGTGTCAGTTTCCAACTTTCTATTTTTACCACATTAAAAACGTCATTTATTGTAAACAATAACATTTGCATGGCTTTTTTTTTCAGAATGTCTCATTTTTTGAACTGGGTATATTTGTTTGTATATCAGGTTGTGGAAGTGAATCGTTTTATTAATAGATTTTACAGGTCAAGTTAGACATTTGATCATTCGGTCATAATAATATGGTTGTACTGACTTTACTGACGTGTTGAGAGAAAACATTTTGAGCAGGAAAGTATAACTGAAGGACCAGGACATCAAGGAACTTTTCCACAATCTACCAACTAAACAAAACCAAGAAATATCCCAAACTGTTTGCATTTACAGTTGCATATAGTGAAAATATGGTACTTTTACTTGGAAATGTTATGGTGTTTAAGTATGAATTTACACCAGGAGATAACTGAATACTGGTTTTCTGAACATAGTTGCAAATAGGGCACAATAAATTTCAAAGTTCCAACTTTTGGGGACATTCTGATAAGAATTTTGAACGGAAATCTAACCTTGGCTTGTTAGGACAGGTCTGTTTTTCAGCTCTGTTAATTTTGCTGTGCATAATTTAGTATTTTTATATGATCAGTGTGTTTTTGGGTGTGTGTGGCCTCGGGCCTGGCATGAGACTGGCCCTCGCGCTGCTGCGCTGTGGCATCGGGACATTGATTGTCACAGTGGTGCCGTCTGGTTAAAGCACTCTCTTATCATCTGGCGCTCACAGTCGCTGCTCCATCAGTCAGCTGACAGATGACAACTTAATGCATTTAACCATTTTTAACAGTTTTCAACAGCTAACAGTTTTTAAAACACTGATGTTTCAGGGAGTTTTCTACATTTAAATGTGTTGATCAATCAAATTTTACTTGAGAATGATGTAATAAATTGAGGATTTCATCTCAATGGTCAGGCTCTCCTCTGATGGAGAGTAAATAAGGGATCAGGCTGTGAACCAACATGAGTCTTCATGATAGAGAGTTTGAAAATAAGTATTAGGTAATAAAACAGTTCAAATACACACTTACCAAAATATGTAATGAAGTAATGCATTAATTTTTATTTAACTTTCTGAATGTTTTATTACATCTACAGCTGCTTAACCCTTGGAGTCGACCAGATTCACGATAGCTGTCAAACTAAACAAATCAACACAAAAATGCCTAAATTATATATTAAGTTAACATTTAGTTTTAATGTTAGCATTACTCTTAGCTTAAACTTTGTTATTAGCTGTTTGATTAAACCTTAGCAAAATATTTCGTGACTCAGACAGATCTTAAAGAGTCCATTCCATTAAAAACAGTTTTTCTGAGGTTTCTGTTGAATATTTTAGCTCCACAGGTGTTCTTACCTTCATAGTTGGTGTGAAAACAGGTGAACAACTTCTCTTTCAGTTTTAATCTCTCAAACTACACAGGTGGCGATAAAACCAGAGTTCTCCCGAGTCCGAACGGCCTGTATCTGTTTCATCACAACTCCTTTGTTTGTTAGTATTTATCAGCTCCCACAGTTGAAACCACGCCTAGCATGCTGCTGGCTAAAAGCTGTTAGCATAAACACGTATCAACCGAGAGACTACGTGTGCTGTTGCCTAGGGTGACCATATTATGGTTTTAAAAAAGTAAGACACCTGAATTGAGAGCAAACTCACAAAAGGATTGTATTTTTTTAGGTAGCATTACATTTGAGTTGTAATTGGCTGCATTAACACTCTTTAGTGCAAAAATACCATGAAACAGACAAACAATAATAATAAATGCTTTTGTACACACAGCAGCTTCTGAGGGTTAGACTAAAATCCCCGACATTTCGGAGAAATTTTCAAAGTCTGCCCGGACGTTTTTTGGAGCGTCAAAAAGAGGACATGTCCGGGTAAAGTAGGACGTCTGGTCACCCAACTGTTACCATGCACAGCGGGACAGGAAACAGTATGCCTTGCTCTCATAGGCTAGTTTGTTAGCCAATCAGAGTCCAGCAAATTCACATAATGAATATTAATGAGTTGCTGCCTGAAGCCTGACGAATCTTGATGCAGAGAGATTGAAAGGTCTGTTAATCGGTGTTTCCTGACGTTTTTTAGATATAAAATGTTTCATATTACAGGTTAATACTTAAGAAATAACCACGAAGTCATGAAATCTGTGTGAAATGGCCTCTTTAAGGAAACAGTCAGAAAGTAATCAGTGGGTGTACGTCTACAACTGATAAACTTTTGGTGTCAACCTTATTTCAGATGACTAAAACAGCAGGTTTACTCCAGCAAACACAAAAAGGGTCAGAATTAATTTGGTTTTACATTATGAGTTATGCTGTCATGTGATAGTCAGTGAGAATCGCTCACAACCTGTACTGAGACATCAAGATCTGAACAAAACAGAACTAATGATCCATCACTTCACAACATAAGCTGTCTCACAAGCATGAAAGGTGTTAAATGATTTGCACTCTTATAAGAAATGTTATATGATATAATATAATATTACTCACTATGGATTTAGAATGGGTGATAAATTTAGCAAGTTGTACAGTTACATGCACAAGAAACCAGAGTAGTTAAACTCCACTTTAAATGACCTTAAATAACCTAAAATGATCAAATGACATAATGTTCATGCTGCTGATTTTGGGTTTTCAGTAGTTTTGGATGTTATAAAATCTTCCTGTTCATACCGTTTACATTGTCAACATCTGAGTTGTTTTTACTTCATGACTTTGTGACACTGCGTGACGCTGCAGTGAGATGTGTGTCACTGGGAGGAGTCGATATGACAATGTCTATATGGATAGGATTACAGCTAGTCCTCCCTTCACTAGACAAACACACACACACACACACATATACAAATTAATTCTGCTTGTGACTAAGAGCTGTTTGTCTTTCTGTCTCTAAAATGATCTGCAGTGGAGAAACTGTGCAATGAGGTCAGTCGGACACATATTTAACTTAAAAAAAGATTCAAAGTAGAAGTTTGTATTTTGTAGTTATTTCAAATATGTTCTCTTACTAAAAAAGTTCTCAGGTAACTCTTATATTCTAACGTTATGACTTCCAGGTCTGAATAATAGACATAAATAATTTATATCATATTCTCAATGTGTTTAATATAAGAAGGAGAATCCTGCAAATGACAGAACCAAAATGTTAAAATCTTAATTTGGCAGCCACATGGTCCCCCACTTCCTCTCTAAATAACAACCTAAAGTGCACGAAGAGGGTTATGATCATCACGGTGAAAGAACATGTTTATTCACAAATAATATATTCAACAATACAACTACTTTTGCTTGTTATTATAATATTGTGCAGACTTATTAATTACAATTAAAATAAACAGAAGCAGTTTGTCTGTCTCTAATTTTATCTTGCAGTCTTTGTGAAATTCAAATTGTTGTTTTTCTCCCACTTTAAAATATTCAGTGTATTCTAAATGTTGGGACCGGTCTGAGCTCCCAGTGACCCTGATGGATGAGAAAGATTCATTAATTAATCTTAAAACTTTTCCTTTTCATTTCCATTAGAAAGTCATGTTGGATTAGTAAAAGGAACATTTTATCCTCAGCTGCACGAAATCCTCTCCAACTTCAGATTGTTGAGGCAGCAGGCTGCACATCCTGGTTCTGGTTCTGGTTCTGGTTCTGGTTTCTTCCTGTTAAAGGGAGTCATTCCTTCCCACCCTGAGCTGTTCAAGATCATGTTAGAATAAAGATTTAATCCAATATTCTGGCTTTCTTTTGATAAACAATGTTTTACTATATTATTACAAGAATGTGATTGTGTCACAATTGGACTGAATTCATTTAAAATTTAAATCTAAATCTATTTTTATATAAATTTAACTGATAAATGTTGCTTTTGTCTCATGTTCTGAGTTGGTGCTAAACAAATAAACTTAACTGAACTTAATTAAATGAATTTCTAAATGGATTTCCTGATTTGTCTTTTTTATTTTCAGGCACGAACAGGCCGCGACGTTGTACCAGAACATCAGTCTGACTGAACCCAGACTCATTCCTCAGTTTGAGAAAGTCATTATAAACTTCACCAAAGAGATCAAACAGCAGAACTCAGAGATGGAGAACCTGGCGCTTGCCATCAAACGGTGAGTAACACACAGATATTACAATAACTTCATCAATAAACTTTCCAATTTTTCCATCTGACATTTGAGTTGAACGAGGTTGTAGAAATCTTACCATTAAAAAGAACATTAAAATAACAATTATTTAAGTTTTTGTTGAAAAATAAATAAATAAAGACCTTAGAAATTGGATATTTTTGTCTAATAATACAATATTACATGTCATGTGATAGTGAGAATCCATTAAACTTCTCCAGGGAGGTTCTGGTGATTTATCTTAGTGGCGGCAGCATGTCGGGTTACTAGAAGGTGGGTGGTGACAGCAGAAGCAGCGTTTTCATTACGCGGCTGCTTCACTGAAGATTTGTATCCAGCCTCGTGTCTTGGCTACAACATCCTCATGCAACAGTGTTGCATGATCTTCTAATGTGTCGCTGCATCCTGATGTGGTCCAATACAGCTGTGGTGCTGTAAGGAGCACGATGCAACAGCTGGCACTGAGGTAATGTGCTGCTGATGTAAAGACCCCCGAAAATCTATCTGATGATCATCTGAACTCATGATCCAGACACTTTACAATAAGTTTATAATAAGTCTAATAAAACAAGCTGTAGAGTAAAAGTTACCTTTGATGACAGATGATATAAAGAAAGTTTTTAAAACAAAATGAACTGAACATTAAAGCTACTTTATAATAAATAAGTCACATATACCTTCCATTTCTCATATTTCATAATGTCAGACATACTGTTTGCTCTGTATCTTAACAACATGAATTCAGAACATTTCAATTTCCACAAAGTTTAAAGATTTTAAGTCACTTGTGTGAGTTTGAAATGTCTCTTTTTAAATGTCTCTGATCAGTCGTCAGATTACTGTAACTTAAATAATTACTGTAACTTAAATATATTTTTCATGAGGATATGTTTGATGTTAGAGAACTGCAGCAGAATTAGATCACTGTGCATGATGGTTGTTGTGGTTTCTGCAGTGCTCAGGATCAAGCGTCGATGCAGCTCAGTGAGATGGAGGAGGAGATGGACCAGCGCATTCAAGCTGCCGAGAGAAAAACACGAGAGCAGGTGGGAAAACCCGGGACAACGGTTAAAACAACTGTGCAGTTATGTTTAGGTTCTAAACACTAGTTGCTATTAGTTTAGTTTTTTCTTCGTTTAGGTACAGTGATAAGCTGCCTACATTTGTTCAGCTCTACCCTCATGTCAAACAAGCACGTGTGGCTGGTTTGCTGATCCAAACTCGGACACGCCTGCTGATCAGATGGATTTCATAATTTACCAGATGGAGAAGCTGCAGCAGTTTAAAATGATAAGACTGTAGAGATAAGATCAGGTGACTTGTGGATTAAAATGATAATAAAAACCTGGTGATTCGTGTCCGCTGACGTTCTGTCACTGCAGCACCAGATAAAAACCTGAACTACAAATCAGGATCTGAGGGAAGCGAGAAAACTTCTGGTGGAAGCTTGTGGTTTCAGAGTGATGAAGGTGATGCTCTTCATCTTAAGTCAACTGCCACAACGACTTCAGCTTGACTTAAAACTCGATCAAAACAACAGGCTTCTGAGCAGAAACACTGAGATGGAAGATTTCATTAGAATCTTACATGCTGTTATATCTTATTTTGTCAAAGATTCCTACACTTACATTTTATATGCCAAGTTATTTGAAAATTAGCTTAAAAAACCCTAAAATCCTGATTTGTATAAGATAAAACAAATATGCACAGTGATCTCACCGGTAGTAAGAAAACCAGGAAGAATAAATACTGAACAGATGTTGACAGAATGAGCCAAGGCTCAGTTACAGTTAAAACAGAAACCAAACATGTGGCTCAGACAGTTAAGCAGTAAATTCAGGCTTTTCCAAGTTAAAAAACTACCAAATTTAAAGGTACAGTATGTAAGAATTTTACAGTGAAATACTCACACAACAGTTTATGTCCCACTGATGTTGAAAATAAAGTCGCATGGTAACAGATCTTGATCTCAGCCGGCTGGGTGGTCGCTAGTTTCTGTCATTTTAAAAAAGCCGGACCAGAATCATTATTTACACGTCCAGACTTCCTGGTTCCATAATGAATCACATTTGAGTCTGCAAGGCTGCCAAGTCTTCAACACAAGCAGCTGGAATTTCACAACGACCAGCAGCAAGAAGTAAGAAACCACCACATCCTTCCAAATGATAAGCGGAGCTGCACGTGATGGGGCGTTCAAACGCACTCAGGAAAACTCAACACTAAACAAATAGGTCTTCAGATATTCCCAAAAATTGAACAAATACAAGAGAAACAAAATGAGAATCAACATCAGAACTGGCAACTCAACAGAAAAATCTGGGAGGGGAGAGGGTGAGTTTTCTACATGAACTGCAGGATTTGAATTTGACAACAAGGTCTAATTCTTACAAACTTTAGCTTTAAAACAAGAGTCTTACAGAAATAGTAATGAAAAGGAAATATAAATATAATATGAGTATAAAATCCAACCGAATCAAAATGAAGTCATACAGATCAGGACAGTTTTTCTAATACTTTTTCCCATATTTACATCTGAGAGGCTCTACCTCTCTGAAACGCTCCTCTCATGAAACTGAGCAGTTACCAGTTAACCTAGTTAGTTACAAAATGTTCTCCAGTTGTTTGAGTCCTGTCATTTACTTCCAACTTTTTTGAGAAATGTTGCTGCCATCAAATCCAAATTGAGCTAATATTTCCAATAAAATTGTAAAATATCATCCTCATCTAAATATATTTATAATCATGAGCTCTGCAAATCATCACATTCAAGTCTTATTCAGATTTTACACTGAGTCTAAACTTTATTGAAATTGAGTTTTTAAAAAAAGATCTGAAGTGAATGTGGATTAATTATTAAAATGTTCTTTATTTAGCTTAAATGAATCTTATCTTAGGCCCTGATGATAAAGAAGCAGACGTTTGTCTTGTCGCTGTGTTATATAAGTGTTCTAACTCAGGAGCTGATGTTTGTTTAGTCTTAAAATAGCCAAAAAAAAAATGTCAGCACTCTCACCTGTTTTCTCCTTCAGTGTAACGTAGGAGCAAACAGTCATTTCCTGATCGCTATATTAGAAGAGTTTATTTCCTGAGCAATTGTAAGCTGTTTGATTTTTCAACTACTTTATTATAGGTGCAAAAATAACTGGAGATATTTTAAGTTAATAGGAAAAATATGAAGAGAAAGTGTTCTCACCAGTTGAAGTAATGTTGAGTCTCTTTTTGGGGTTTTATGTCTTTTTTCAGGAGAAGAAGCGAACAGACGTGGCCCTGAACGATTTACGTAGAAGTTACGAGACTGAAGTGTGTGAACTTCAGTGTAAAATCCAGAGGATGCAGATGGTATATTTATACTTTTACTTTATATTATAGTTATATTTTACTTTTTGTATAAAGATCTCCAGCAACCTCAATAAGCTGCAGCGACCAGTTCATCCAGCTGTTTGAGATCAGGGTTAAAATCCCTCAAATGCTTTTTTTTTTTTTTTATTTACATCATATACATTTTGTTTGGAGACTAAATAATCATTATTCTGAATAATGCAACTCGTTCATCAGATAGAAGAGAAGTACAAGAACATCACCGTGAAAGACGAGAGCACGACTTTAAAGAAGAAGATCAGTGAGCTAACGCTGGTGGGTCTGATCTGTTATCTGTTTTAATGTTTCTGCTCTAATGATCCATTTTAACCATGTTATTAAATCCATCTCATCAGGAGAACCAGAGGTTAAAACAGGAGCTGCTCAAGTCTCAGACCAAAGTCGCCTGTTTGCAGAGTGAGATGGACTCTCTGAAGACAGAGTTAACAGATCAAAGCATAAACTCTGAACGGTAACGTAAAGGCTTTTTACTACATTTTAACTGAATTGTATGAATTTTTTGATTTTTTTTGTGTGTTTTTTGTGGATTAGTGTCACGGACGGGTTTAGGCTGAGTTCATATGTGCACGGTTAAAAAAAAAAAGGCAAAATGACAGCTAGTGGTAACGTTTACTAAGATTATGATGAAGATGGTAATCTGGGACCAAAGTCTCACAGGATTAAATAAGTTTGGGGAGGGGAACTAAAGCCCCTTTCAGACAGACCATGAAAAAAGGGAATGGCTTCGTCCGTTGCGCTTTTCTGTCTGAAAGCGCCGTTGTGGTGTCGGCCCGCATAATCTGGTGCGGGACTTATCCTGCTGGGGACCTAGTAATAAGAGCTGACTTTACGCGGTACAGTGTTTGTATTCAGACAGACAGGAGATGTCCCGGGAAAGCGAGATGGGTGTGGGGCGGTGGGGAAACGGGGAACGCTGAAAACACACACATTGATCATTTGCCTTTGATCCTCTTTCAGAGACTGATCTGATCTCACCACCGTCCACTGATCCTGCTCATCATCCTGAAGTAAACTCACGCTGCTCGGTGCGATGGTGCAGCGCGTCGGACGGTGAGCGAGCAGAGTGGAGAAGCTGGAGTGGACGGCGGTGAGTTCGGATCAGTCTCTGAACGAGGATAAAATGCAAATGATGAGAAGATCTGGAGCTCTTGTCAGGAACGTAGGAACAATGACTGAGCGATGAGCAGGTGAGACCTGAGGCGAGCACCGTCAGTAGTTCCAAGTACACCCGGCTGCAGCCCCCCACCCACAAATTTCCTTGCTGTTTGAAAGCAGCCAAGAGGCAATGCTCCGAAAAAAAGTGTCATGTCTGAAAACTCTGGTTAAAGACGCTGCAGATGTTCCCAAATGTCTGTCGGAAAACAGCTTAATTAACTAATAGACAGGACAAGGTGCAGGAGTGAGGGACAGACAGGAACACAAACACTAAACTATCTAATCCAACATAAAATAGAAGAAACTGACTCACTGGAGAATAAAAACAAAAGAGAAACAAATAATAGCTGACATGATTAATGGGACTGAACAGAACCAGCACTCACACACAAACCTAAATACACATAAAAAACTCCACACTCACAAGGGAAGACTAAACTAAACAGAAGTGGGAAACACTGAACACAGACAGACAAGTGACATGAGACACGACATACATGACAATTAGATTTTATTCTTCTAGTGCTCCACTGAATTAAGTCAGTTTGATTTTCTTTCCTTTTTGAATGAAGAGCTTTTTATTTCGCATACTTTTTTTTTCAAGACAGAGATACATACAATAAGTGTCTGATCGTCTCATAATCACCTGAGTTTATTGTAAATCTTAAAAATAAAAAAAATGAGTGACATTTGACACAAATCTATATTTTCAACACCTTGCTTTTCTAACTTTAATATGTTTTAAAAACACATTTTGACTCAGACGTAATAAACGATCAGACCTTGAGCTCATCAACTGACCCGCGTTTCAGAGGGACAGACAGAGACACAGGCCCCTCCTCCATCAGTGGGTTCGTCCCCTGGAGGTTTTGTTTTGTCAGAGCTGAAACAGGATATCCTGGAGTGACTTCACGCACACAATAACTTCTTCAGAAGGGTTGCTTAGCAACAGAAGCAACAGAGCCCGGGGCAGTCTTACACCCCACCTCCATGGACCGACTCATCATGACACAGTTGTTTCTTTATCTTTTAGGTGTTTTTTGTTGCTTTTAAACTGGGTGTAACATCTGTTTGTAACCATGTGACGCTCCTGATGTGCTAGAACGAACAGATGAAGTTATCACATTTTATTTCTAAAACATTTTGGGTGTTATTTTCTCAGGATAGAGGGATTTTCTCACAGAACAAGGTTTGTTTTAGGTGAAATTTTACGTATTTATTTCATGTTTACAATTTGTGAAACCTTCTGGAGTGTCATGATCGTAATAGGCCCGACCCAAGAGCTGAGAACCCAGACAAGCGTATATCGAGAAGGTGTTTATTTACAATAGTAGAAGGTAAGACACAAAAACAAAATGAATTGTTAGAGCTGTCAGGGGGAATCTGTAATGAAGTGAGAGAGGGGTTAGTTTCCAGGATTTGTGAGCTGGGGATTGTGTAACAGGTCATGGTTCTTACGTGATCCAGATTCCAAATGCTGATGGGGAGGTCCTGATCCTGAGCGAGCCGAACAAAGGAGCAAAGAGGGAGAGACAGGTCCAGGGGCAGGCGACTGGGTGGTGAGAGCAGGCAGGGCGTGATGAGGAGGTGGTAGCAAGAGGTTCCAGCAGATACAATGTGAGTAATCCAAACATGAAGATCCGTGACGTGGTTACAAAAACCTTCAGAGGTGGAAGGAAAACCACCAGCGTTCAGCATAAACACTAAACTTTGACTCTTTCAAATCTTAGACATAATACATGAGCTCAAAGTCACCAAGGAGGTACAACAGTGCCCTGGTACTTAAACTGTCCACATGATTGCATTGATGAACGACAGGTGTGTCTGCTGGCAAAACCAGTCCAGACTAATCAGCATTAAGTCTGCCTCCTGGAGACCTGCAGCAAAATACACAGGAGGAAAAAACAAGCAGAGGGAAGGGGAGAGAGACTGGGACAAACTGAAAGTAGGAAAATATCAAAATAAACCAAAACACAGATCCGACCCAGGCTCCTGGAGACACTGGAGTTCCCTGATTATTTACAGCTGTGGACTGCACTTTGTTAAAAGTTAGGGTTAAATTGCATCAAGGAGTTAAAAATAAAACCTCTTCACAATCATGCAGCAGGATGAAGCCAGTTTTCTAATCAATAACTATATCGAGAAAGTCAAGCAGTTTATGAATACCAAATTCACTCATTCATTTTATACCAGATCATCAGCCTTCTAGAGACAAACAGTCAGAAAATTAAATGACAAAGATTTATGATTCAACGAAGTGGTGCTACAACTTTTATATGTTATTTCAATATAATGTCAGAGTGGAAAAACAACAGACACAGTTTTTAAAACTCAAATTTCTTTGCACATGGAACCAGCTCTGTCTTTGTCCCAGTGTGTGTGTGTGTGTGTGTGTGTGTGTGTGTGTGTGTGTGTGTGTGTGTGTGTGGGTTTGTATTTCTGACCTCCTGGGGACCCGTTTCCTGACTTTTACTATCTTTCTGGGGTCCGAGGGTTCTTGTGGGGACCGAAGCCTGGTCCCCATGAGGGGGACTCCCCTTTTTAGGGTTAGGGGTTAGGTTTATAGGTATGGTGTGAATAGAGTTTTAGTTAGTCTTAGGGTTAGTTATAGATCAGTAATGGTTAAGGTTAGGAAAAGGGTTTGGGTTAGGTATAAATCTAGTTACTAAAATCAATGGAAGTCAATGGACGGTCCCCATAAGGATAACAAAACAAACTTGTAGGTGATTTCTGACCTCCTGGGGACCCGTTTCCTGACTTTTACTATCTTTCTGGGGTCCGAGGGTTCTTGTGGGGACCGAAGCCTGGTCCCCATGGGGGGGAATCCCCTTTTTAGGGTTAGGGGTTAGGTTTATAGGTATGGTGTGAATAGAGTTTTAGTTAGTCTTAGGGTTAGTTATAGATCAGTAATGGTTAAGGTTAGTAAAAGGGTTTGGGTTAGGTATAAATTTTGTTACTAAAATCAATGGAAGTCAATGGACGGTCCCCATAAGGATACCAAAACACACTTGGGTGTGTGTGTGTGTGTGTGTGTGTGTGTGTGTGTGTGTGTGTGTGTGTGTGTGAGACATTAAAGATAATCTCACAACAGCAGTTTCAGTCTAATATTTTCCTCAGTTAAGAAGTTCTATATTTCTATCTGCATGTTTCTCTGGGTGTTTTTCTGCAGAGACGAGGAGCTTATGAAACATTTCTCAGATGAACGAGACATTTTGGAGAGTCAGATCGACATTCTGCAGTAAGTCAGACAATTACTGAAACTGATCATACGGTTCTTGATGAGAACATCCTAAAAATAAAACAGATAAAAAGAACAAAACCTGCATTTTTCTTCTGTGTATGAACAGGACGGCCAACAGGAAGCTCCATGACAGTAACGATGGTTTGAGAGCAGCTCTGGAGAGAATCACAAGGGTAAATGTATCATAACTTTATCTATTTTAATGCAAAATAAAATGTATTTAAAGCTGCAGACCTATATAATATAATATACGTGATAAATCATTTATTTATTTTGAACTAGTTTTTAGATGAGAACCATGCAGACTGATAAATGTCTGAAAAACATTGTTGTTTGTTACAGTCTGGTTCAGGTGGAATATCTGAAGAAATTAAGGAGAGAAGTAGAAGTAAAAGCATCTGCTACACATCACAATATGCTTTATTAGACAGGTAAGAGCAGATAAAAGTCTTGTTGTAAAGAGATCTATCTGCAAATCCAATGTAAACCCTGTATTTATCATCTGTATGAACCATGAAACTACAAGTACAATATGTGTTCCTGTTTTTCTCTAGATTTTACTGTGTTTTTGCATTAAAGTACAGGATTTTATTGATGTCACGTGACCAAACTAGAGAAAATTAGGTGGAAAGAACATAAATATTGTTGTAGCACTTCAAGATTCTGTAGTTTTTCTGGTTTTTTGTTTTTTGCAGTGCTTCTTTAAAGTGAGTCATGTGATAATAAAATTATTTTTATGTCCAGAAACAGTTCTGTGGAAAGTATTTGCCTCAAAACAGATTTCATGATAAAATCTCATGATAGAAAAATAATTAGTTTGTTAGTGGGGCGGTCGAAGCTCAATGGGGAAGGAGCTTATCCTCCCAGACCCCAGCAGACCATGTGTCAAATTATCCTTGGGCAAGATCCCCAAAAACTGTCCACTGGCCACCAGGCAGATGTCAGCTCTCTGCTGATTGGTCAAATGCAGAAAAATAATTTCCCCAAGAGGGATCAATAAAAGTGTCAATTATTAATTTATATGGAGATGGATGACGTGTTCTTGTGAACTTCTGCTGCAAAAGTGAAGCAATAACATGCCATTTACATGTATTGGCTTGAAACTTATTCTACAACCAACCACAAGGGGGCGCTTGTTCTGTTCTCATTTAAACTTTCATGGTATGTTCCTGTGTTTACTTATAGTCTGTGTTATGTACAGAACAAAATAAGATTTATTCCTGAGTAACCTGAAAAGTTCATTAAAAAAAAGTCTGACTAAGTAAAAAAAAACAATAAAGTTTTCTTTTTTTGTATTTTCATGCCTTCCTCAGGCTCAGCCAGCGTTTGGATGATTTTCCGCTGTACACCCGTAGACCCAGTTGTGACACTCTGGCTTTAGCCATGTGTGACCCTGGCCTGAGACGCAGACACAGCAGCGAGTGCGAAGAGGACAGCCTCCCTGAAATCTACGTGGACAGCGGCTTGTCCACGCTGAGAGGTTCTCACGGAGGCTACGACTTAGAGCACGAAATCAAGACTCAGGAGGAGGAAGAGGATGAAGAGGAGGAGAAGGAGCAGAGGAACAGTGTTCATGATAACAGTGACATCATGCTGGATGAAAACTCTGACATGGAGGTGAGAGATCAACCTCAAACTGAACAGATGTAGTAGAATTAAAAAGGTTTTGTTACGATTCATTTCTTAGCTGCGTGTTTCTATCACAGCCAGCGGAAACGCAGGACAGTGAATCAGCATTTGGTTCTGACAGCAGCTCGGTTCTGGACTGGAAGCCAAATGACTCAATTAGTCTGATTGTGCCTCCAGCACCAACGATGAAGAAAGCTCTGAGTGCCATCAGTGTTCAGGTGAGAGAGAGAGAGAGAGATAACCGCTCTAAACAAGATAAAGTTCTGAGAGGAGAGACGAGAACTTTACATGAACTAGTTGGATTTATTTACAAATCTTGAACTTAAATATACGCAAAGTTTATTTCTAATGAGTAAATGTATGAGCACATATAAAACACTGTCACAGTTCTAAGGGATTTCTCCGTCTCTCCTACAGGAAGAGGACAAGGAAAACGTTGACCTGGGCTACATGACTTCAGAGAAGGCTTACAGGATCGTGTTGGCTGGAGACGCGGCTGTGGGGAAATCCAGCTTCCTGCTCCGTCTCTGCAAGAATGAATTCAAACTTAACTCCAGTACAACTCTGGGTGAGAGAGAAACAACCAAATCAACCCTTTCATTAGCACTAAGACGTTCATGTTGTCTCATTTTCCCACTCGATCAGAAAGGAAAACTGTTTTGTTCTCTTTGTGTTTTCAGGCGTGGACTTCCAGATGAAGACGTTCATCGTCGACGGAGAGCCGGTTTTGTTACAATTATGGGACACTGCAGGACAGGAGAGGTGCTTTTATTCTGTCAAAACAAATATTACTCCAAAATGTTTCATTTGTTAATGTGCTTGGAGAAGAAAACGTTTCCTCATGCTCACAGGTTTCGCAGTATTGCAAAGTCTTATTTCCGACGTGCGGATGGCGTGTTGCTCTTGTACGATGTCACCTGTGAGAAGAGTTTCCTTAATGTCAGAGAGTGGGTCGATGTGATTGAGGTAAAACGCTGCCGCCCTCATTCATCCTCCTTCACATTTAAACAAAATGGATTAAATCAAATGAAACAACTCATATAATAAATGCATTAGTTAGCTTGTCAATCAAAGTGATTGTGTGTGTTTCTCTCTTTCTAATCGCAGCAGATGTGTAAGTGTTCGGTAGAAAGCATGTTCACGTTGTTTTGTCATTTTTATTTGTGCACATGGGGATTTTTTATGTTATGGGAAAAAAAAGACAAAAGAACCAAAATGTATGTATATTATATACATATATACGTATATGTGTGTGTGTGTGTGTGTGTGTGTGTGTGTGTGGGTTTGTATTTCTGACCTCCTGGGGACCCGTTTCCTGACTTTTACTATCTTTCTGGGGTCCGAGGGTTCTTGTGGGGACCGAAGCCTGGTCCCCATGAGGGGGACTCCCCTTTTTAGGGTTAGGGGTTAGGTTTATAGGTATGGTGTGAATAGAGTTTTAGTTAGTCTTAGGGTTAGTTATAGATCAGTAATGGTTAAGGTTAGGAAAAGGGTTTGGGTTAGGTATAAATCTAGTTACTAAAATCAATGGAAGTCAATGGACGGTCCCCATAAGGATAACAAAACAAACTTGTGGGTGTGTGTGTGTGTGTGTTTGTGTGTGTGTGTGGGTGTGTGTGTGTGTGTGTGTGTGTGTGTGTGTGTGTGTGTGTGTGTGTGTGTGTGTGGGTTTGTATTTCTGACCTCCTGGGGACCCGTTTCCTGACTTTTACTATCTTTCTGGGGTCCGAGGGTTCTTGTGGGGACCGAAGCCTGGTCCCCATGAGGGGGACTCCCCTTTTTAGGGTTAGGGGTTAGGTTTATAGGTATGGTGTGAATAGAGTTTTAGTTAGTCTTAGGGTTAGTTATAGATCAGTAATGGTTAAGGTTAGGAAAAGGGTTTGGGTTAGGTATAAATCTAGTTACTAAAATCAATGGAAGTCAATGGACGGTCCCCATAAGGATAACAAAACAAACTTGTGGGTGTGTGTGTGTGTGTGTGTGTGTGTGTGTGTGTGGGTGTGTGTGTGTGTGTGTGTGTGTGTGTGTGTGTGGGTGTGTGTGTGTGTGTGTGTGTGTGTGTGTGTGTGTGTGGGTTTGTATTTCTGACCTCCTGGGGACCCGTTTCCTGACTTTTACTATCTTTCTGGGGTCCGAGGGTTCTTGTGGGGACCGAAGCCTGGTCCCCATGAGGGGGACTCCCCTTTTTAGGGTTAGGGGTTAGGTTTATAGGTATGGTGTGAATAGAGTTTTAGTTAGTCTTAGGGTTAGTTATAGATCAGTAATGGTTAAGGTTAGGAAAAGGGTTTGGGTTAGGTATAAATCTAGTTACTAAAATCAATGGAAGTCAATGGACGGTCCCCATAAGGATAACAAAACAAACTTGTGGGTGTGTGTGTGTGTGTGTGTGTGTGTGTGTGTGTGGGTGTGTGTGTGTGTGTGTGTGTGTGGGTGTGTGTGTGTGTGTGTGTGTGTGTGTGTGTGTGTGGGTTTGTATTTCTGACCTCCTGGGGACCCGTTTCCTGACTTTTACTATCTTTCTGGGGTCCGAGGGTTCTTGTGGGGACCGAAGCCTGGTCCCCATGAGGGGGACTCCCCTTTTTAGGGTTAGGGGTTAGGTTTATAGGTATGGTGTGAATAGAGTTTTAGTTAGTCTTAGGGTTAGTTATAGATCAGTAATGGTTAAGGTTAGGAAAAGGGTTTGGGTTAGGTATAAATCTAGTTACTAAAATCAATGGAAGTCAATGGACGGTCCCCATAAGGATAACAAAACAAACTTGTGGGTGTGTGTGTGTGTGTGTGTGTGTGTGTGTGTGTGGGTGTGTGTGTGTGTGTGTGTGTGTGTGTGTGTGTGTGTGTGTGTGTGTGTGTGTGTGTGTTTGTATTTCTGACCTCCTGGGGACCCGTTTCCTGACTTTTACTATCTTTCTGGGGTCCGAGGGTTCTTGTGGGGACCGAAGCCTGGTCCCCATGAGGGGGACTCCCCTTTTTAGGGTTAGGGGTTAGGTTTATAGGTATGATGTGAATAGAGTTTTAGTTAGTCTTAGGGTTAGTTATAGATCAGTAATGGTTAAGGTTAGGAAAAGGGTTTGGGTTAGGTATAAATCTAGTTACTAAAATCAATGGAAGTCAATGGACGGTCCCCATAAGGATAACAAAACACACTTGGGTGTGTGTGTGTGTGTGTGTGTGTGTGTGTGTGTGTGTGTGTGTGTGTGTGTGTGTGTGTGTGTGGGTGTGTGTGTGTGTGTGTGTGTGTGTGTGTGTGTGTGTGTGTGTGTGTGTGTGTGTGTGTGTGTGTGTGTGTGTGTGTGTGTGTGTGTGTGTGTGTGTGTGTGTGCATGCAGCACTGTTGCACAGTGTTGTATTTAGATTTTATTCATTTTATTCATTGTGTTCTGCACAGACTGTCACAGCTCGGAATAATTTGCAGCACTGAGTTTCTTTTGTTTGACAGGATGTGTCCCGAGACGATATTCCCATCATGCTTGTGGGTAACAAGTGCGATCTCAGACAAGATGGAGTTGACTGTGTTCCTACAAGCTATGGAGAAAAACTCGCCATGGTAAATCAAGTAAAACCTTTTTCTTTTACTTAACTGTGAGGATATTTTATTGATTTGTATAGTCATTATCTAAACACAGTCTCTAACTCTAATGTGCAATAAGTTGTTTACGTTCTTTCTGGTTTGTTATTGGCAGTAAATGAAACTGATTTCTGATTTATTTCTGTTTATTAAGACATACAACACTCTGTTCTGTGAAACCAGCGCCAAAGATGGATCAAACATCCTGGAGGCTGTGCTGCACCTGGCCAGGTGAGATACAGCTGTTTGAGTCACTGTCAGTGGTGACGACCTAAAAATGCCGATGTGATGGCAGAGAAACCATGTTTTTATAAAAAATGATACAAAAACAGGAGCAAAAATGCAAAAAGCGTCAGCTGAAGGAAGAACAGAGGACAGAATACATACATGTTTGGTTGGTAACATTAAGTTTTGGTAAAATAAGTCTTTATTTCTGCACCACCTGCTACAATCATTTAAATAAAATTAAATGAACAATAAACAACTGGCACCAAACAACAAAAATAAATGTTTTTTTATGTGATTTTTCCTCCTGACAGGTTGGTAAAAAAGCAGGCGGCGTTCGAGGAGAAAAGACCCAATCAGCTGCTGCCCAGTTTAGACGCTCCAACAAATAAACCAAAACTCTCCTGCTGCACCTGATCAAGCTGGATCTCCATGTCTGACTTATTAATGTGAAATATGCACAAGTTTAATAAGAAACTGAAACACGTGAAAATCCTTTTTTTTTTTTTTTTTTTAACAGCAACAGGAACAAAAAAAAAAATCCTCAGAAATAACCAAAAAAAAATACAGTTTTACATCAGGATGAAAAGAAGAAACAAGAGACATGATGAACATTCAGTCACTGCACTTCAAAATTCATGATATTTCAGAGAAGATCCTGATTTATTCTATAGTGTTCATTCATTTTCTCAGGCAAGAATTAACATTTGATGCAAGCAGATGGTACAAAGAAGCTGTGAAAATGATGCAAATCACATTGAAAGGTTTCATATACATGTTAGAAACTGGAGCACTTATTTAAGTATTTGGGAGTTCGGCTCTTTTGAGCTGCACGTTGGTTTAAGATATTAAGAGTCCGATTTTACTGAATGTGAAAAATGTTAACAAACAGAATCTTGTGGAAACTTTAAGCTAAGGCGGTTCAGCATCATCATCGTTTATATTTGATAAATCCAGGTGCAATGTCACAACCCACGCTCTTTATTATAATACCATAACAGTGTTACGTTTGTTTTCTTCTATGTTTTTGTGATAGTTCATACTTTAATGCATTTTGCAGATCATTTTAACCTCCACAAATACAATGAAAATATATACATTCTGTTCTCATAGCTATTAGCTTAAGCAGTGGTTTTGCTATGATCCTTTGGGTATGTTGTGAAACTTAATTCTGTTTAATTTAACAATTTAGGAATTGTTCCCATGTTATGTTAAAATATTCTGTTCTGGATTTAAATCCCAATAATGATGTCATCTCATTCACTTTATGTGCCTGTTGAAAGGCAGTTAAAATGTTATTATGCTTTTAAAAAGTGGGATTTTCATTGTCGCAATAAACATTGTGGTTTGAATGAAACTGCTTTAGTCAAAGTCTTTATTTTATTAACTGAAACGTTTGGTTAAAAAAAACTGGAGCAAATTAAACTGAACGTTCACAGCTGATGTAAAACTACAAATTGTTTATATGTTGTTTTGTTTGCGACAGTCGAGTCGGCACGTTTCTACCAACAAGATGCTTTAAAATGTGCAAAAGTCAGCAAAAGGTTATTGAGGCAATATCGAAATCCACAATCTGAGAGATGTGAGGTTTTATTAAAAACGACGCTGTTCCAACACACCTGACTTGAATCAATGGGTGATTAACAGAACACTCTGAACAGGTAACCACTGGAGCAGGACAATGTACAGGATGGTGGTCGATGAGGACTCGGATCAGACCCAGTTCTGAAGGATAATAAACCTTTATATCTTCAGAAGACAAGTGGTGCGTAATTGTCCTGATTGGATGAATTGGCTGCACCTGTGCAGGTGATTATAAAACACGCCAGCTGTGGCTTTCAGAGCTTTTAAATCAAATCAAATCAAACTTTTATTTGTAGCACTTTTCTTGCTATTAGCAACACAAAGTGCTTCACATAATAAAAACAATTAAACACAGACAGACACAAAAACAATAATTCAGACCCCAACTCCTTGCTACCCCCCACCCCCACCCCCCACCACCATAAATGTTATCTAAATCTCTAAATTAAAACCTTAATAAATAAACAACTGAATTAAGAATTAACTGAACAACTGGCTTGACAACACTGTGAGGAAACCATGTACGTATGGGGTTCGTCCACAACCACGAGCCAGTCCCAGCCCCTGGTTGAAACCACAGGAACCGGGCCAGGGCCCAAAGGCCCCCAACACAGACATTCCTGCGGGACCAACCGTGTAGACTGAGCAGACAAACCCAGATCGTGGACGACCCCCATGAGGAAACACTGGATAAAAAATAAATGATAAAAACATTAAAAAGGATAAGAACAAGTAAAAAAGAAGTAGTGCTTCATAAAACTAACTTATATTGGTAAAACCAAATTATGAGCAGACAAACAGATAAAAAAGTTTAAAAAAATAAATAGATAAGTAAAACTAAACGATCAAAGTTAAAAATCAAGATGATTAAATCACTTAAAAGCTAAGTAATAAAGACGTTTAGGAAACAACACAGTGAATGTAACATAAATCAAGTAGCAACAAGAACATGATATTTTAAAGTAGTATTGCTCCTTTATGTGTCATTCAGTTAACAGAGTTCAGACTTCTCCCAGCAGACAGACAGTAAAAAGTTATATATGCGTGTTTTAATTAGTGTTACAAATTCCTGCATGTAAAATGAAAAAAATCACACCAAGACTTGCGATTAATTGCAGCGATAACACTGAATTACCTTTAGAATGCTGTCAGATTTGTGGACTTTTTCATATTAGATCATTTTTTTCTGTTTTTTACTCCCAAAAATGTCTTAAATTAAATATTTTCTCCTTGTACTTAAAACAGCCATCAGTTAGCGATCCTCGCTCTTCGTCTGAAGGTGTCTCTGAGCATGTAGTTGTTTAAATAACGACAACATATGTTTAAAATTTTAACACAGTGTGTGTGTCAGTGTGCATGTGTTCGAACTGGCACGAGTCTCTGTCTACACGTCCCATCTGTTTACATTGTCATGTGCTTGATGAGGCGAGACCACTCATTTGTCAAACAACATGTGGGGTAGCAGAGGTGGAGATGGTGTGTGTGTGTGTGTGTGTTCAGTAGTAATGGGGGGATAATTAGATAAGGAGACCGTGTATCCAAAAGGTTAATGATAGTAATGAATATATTAGTGTAGCAGAGACGAAGCAGGTTGTCTCTGCTGCTCGGCTTCTGCAAGTTTAGAAGACGAGCACAAGTAAAATCTCAAATAATTTCAGAAATAATTCTAGGAAAGTTATTTGATCCTATATTAAAGTTTCAGATTATTTTGGCAAATTGGCAAAGTTACAAAACTGACAAATGAGGTAACACAGTGTAAAATGTTGATAATACAAAGAAAAATACAATATTTACCCCAAAATTCTTTCTTTGTTTGACATTATAGAGCTTCAATTAATTTAAACCAGTCAAGCCTCATCGACACAACAACACTCAGGTGTTTGAAGGATGGGGGGGGTTGTCGCCATCTGAAAAGGTCAAAGGTCAGACAATGGGACTAAATCTGATGGCATCTAGGGTGGCGGACTGTCTACCCAATCATGTCTAACACAAACACATGCGTGTGATATGATGTCTCTCACTGTCGTGTTTTGTTAAAGTAAAAAAAAAAAAAAAAACGTAATTTCTAGCAATATACTCTGTTAGTTTTCAGTAGATAAAGATAGATAAAATTTATAATTGACTTTAAAATGTTTGATTAAACTTGTGTTTAACACTATCTTGTGTTTCAGAATAAAAACACACATGATCTTTTTCTCTTAAAGTCTTTCTATTTGTTATTTTTAATGAAAGTTTTGAACAAAAAGCTAACGGCATAAAACACTTGCTGCTATGCCACTTCTGCAGGCAAGAGGGCAGCAACCGTCTGTATTAGCAGACTGGTCCTCATGTAGTTTGTTGTTTTACAGCGTTGCAGACCAGATTTGATGATGCTGAATTTTACAGTTTGAAAGTGATTTCTAATTGCAATTGATCTTTAAAAGTAGGTTTTTTTGAGAATTCCAAACTGGCAGCACTATCTAACTTCAAAGTGTCTTTGCTGATGAATTCAAAGCCAGTTTATTCCAATTCTCCTCTATAATCTTAATCCAGACACCTTGCATCAATATTCCAGATTTCTGTTTTCTACATCAAAGCCTTAAAAACCAATTTGTAACCATTTCCATTCATCAGTTCAATCTACTGACATTTCACAGTCATTTATATACGTGTATCGATATCTCAGCATAGAGATCTCATCTCAGTTTATTGACATATTGATCAGACTCCTCATAGATTCGAGCAGTTGATACTGACATGCAACTAAAAATGACTCCGATTCAGTCTGTGGTTTAAGTGTTTGAGCTCTTTTTTTAAAACTATGATGAAACTACTTTCTTCTGTCTGAAGGTAACATAAGAATAATATTTCCATAGAGACGAGCGCTGGCTGAAGTGGACATTAATTCCCATTAAAGTTGTATTTGTCTTCTAAAGAAGTGAATCGCTTCACACAGACGCTCTGCACAAACTGGACGATTTTTCAGTCTTACAACATCAACTCACAGCCTAAAGTATCATTTCTGTTTTATTCTGACATAAATGAGCTTTTAAATGTCTATTAAGCTGTAGACACAGGAGTCCTTGGCAGTCTGCTGCTTTTTGGTGCTCAGTTACCCTGAAGTGATATTAACACACATACACACGAGAAACTAACAAAGAATAAAACACTCGTACACCAAAACACACACATCCACATAATACACTTATCAAGTGATTAACTGTCAAACTGCACGCCAGAGTTCAACAAAGGTCAGAATTGATTTACATAGACAGATGGAGAGCCACATTAGTGTGTGTGTGTCTGTGTGTGTGTGTGTGTGTCATCATTAATTGAGCCCTACCACATTCACACAAATGCTAAAAAATCACCCTGTCACACACACACACACACACACACACAGAGAAACACTTGTGCACATTCTCCCCTGTGGCGCAGCTCAATGCAACCGGTTCATGTTACCATGGAGATGATGTGCCTGCTGTACATCATCATGATGGGGTCGTGGCACAGCTAAAGGTCAAAGGTCATGGGCAGAATGGTGAGCAGTGTGTTTGAGGGTATCAGTCTGTCAATATTTCTGTCCTGAGGGGAGAATCCTGCAGTGTGAGAACAATTTGTGAGCAGTCAGACTTAAAAAGTCCTTTACATGGTTAGAAGTCATATACAGAGAGTTTCTATATTAAATAAATCAGACTGGCTCAGAGTGGCAGGAAGCATCTATTTAGATTTAGGGTGTAAATTGTGCAGTTGGTAGATTTTACATTTGGTTTTATGGGCAGCTGCACTTACTGATTTCTGACAGATATATTTCATCATAAATGTAGCAAGTTTATTTTTAATGTGATCAGATTCACTTTTTCTAAACGTTTTACTTTTAACAGAACAGACGCATTTTACATCAGTGGCCATTTTTATTTACATACTTACAAAAGAACTAAAGTTAAAAAAAACTAGATGGTGCAAAAACACAATCACTGTGATTACTGGATGCACCAACAACATTCTAAGAAAGAAGAAATTTATTTGTACAACACTTTTCTTATGACAACTTGATGTCCTAATAAAGAATACAAGTAGTTATTATGAAAACAATTACAAGATAAGTACATAATAAAACATTGTAAACAACAGGGTGGGGAATAATAAAGGTTTAGCTTAAGAAACAAAACTAGAAAAATAATAATAAAAGTACAATGAATCCACAAAATGATCTGAACTACACTTTTTAAGGAAACGTCCCATTTGTTTACAACTATACGTTTCCAAAGCATCACTGTAATCCTCTCACATCGTGTGAATTTTTATTTTCATAATAATAATAATGAATAAACATGATTAATGGAAGTTTCCTTCAACAATGTTGCTTCATTTTGTTGATGACTGAAAGTTTCTAGTTAAGAATCAGAATCAGTTCTGCTTCCTTTTACTGCAGTTTATTTAAAACAACTTTTTTGGAGTTTTTTCAGACAAACTTTATCTTCAGTTCCTCTATACATCCTGGTGGGTTTTCTCACTATGCTTTATGGGTCACTTGTGATGTCATCATGCACATTTGTGCTCTTCATAACTTGTTTCATTGAATAAAAACGTCCTTTTCTTGCAAAGTGTCAGGCGCAGATGTGAAGCTGCAGCTTGACCTCCTGTTTCTTCTTTGCTCCTCATTTTCAGATTAATTTCCCACAGTGAGTCATTAAGTTCTAACAGTTCCTGCAGCTCGTGATTTGCTCTTTCTTTCCGAGCATCCTTTTCTGCTGCAGTCTGAATGCTGATCCTGATGTGAGTCTTTCATGGTTGCGCGTTCTTGTGGTGCAGAGGGAGGGAGAAAACAGAAAGCGAGGCAGAGCGAAAGGGAGATAAATGCTGCTGTCGTGCTGTGCAGCGTGCTCCATCACTTTGATAAATCTCACAGCGAGCTGACGACACCTGCTGACAGCACACTAAAATCTGATTGGCTGGAACAGCTCCAGGTTAGGCGCATGTTAATGGTTCTGATGTGGACAACAAATCACACACAAGGACACGCAGGAAAAAACGGATCGCGCGCTGTATGAAGAATATCCTGCTCGTGCACTAGATCAGTGCACACTCACCTCTCGCCCTGACTTTGTGTATCATTAGTGTGGCAATTATCACTAATGGTGCAGAGAGAGAAGCTACTCTGACTCACCTGATAATTAATTAGCTAATTTGCACTTATTTTACATTACACACTATTTGTTTTCACATAAATTACTCCTGCTGGACAGTTTGAGAGGAAATAATGAATCCAGGAAGTAAAAGCGATGCCTTAAACGTTAGTAAATTCTATTGCAGAGTACTTGATGCACTAATGCTTTTCTCTCTAACAACATCACAAGCAGATCTTTGTCTGATTTATGGTTTATCTTGTAGGTCAGAGAGATGCACACTTCTCCACTTGTCTCCCTTTATCTGCTCCCCTTTATGTCTCTTTGAGCTTCACAGCCTTGTCACCGAGCATTAAAAATGATTTGACTTCGTTGCGACTTGGTTTGAGAGAAATCCCGGCTGACACAGAAGGAGTCTGACGAGAACAGTGAGAAGTGAGAGAAACATCAGCGAGAGGGGATGGGGGGGAGACGCGACGAAGGTGGGGTGATGTTGGTGGGTGATGAAACGAAGTTGCAGTCTGACCTTTTGAAGAGCTGGTAGAAAATGTAGAGCCGACATCAAACGAGTGCCATGAAAAATACAACACACCGCTGCTGCTGCTGTCACCTGAAATCCTTGTTCGTCCAGGTGTTTTTTTTTTCTAGGTAGTTGTTTTCTGCTTGAGTTCATCGCTGATACTCTGGAAAAGAGCAGATAAACGGAGTACCAAGTGATATGTGAACAGTTGGGATTCTGATTGTTGTTTTTTATGTCTTTCGATCTCCTGGACTTTGACTTTGTGGCAGCCAGAGGTTTTTTATTATCTGTTCAGTCAGTCAGATGCAGCTCGTCTGAGTCTGGATTCTCCCTTCATCTCCATCCACGGTTCACATCTTTCACTTGCTCCATATCTGCAATTCCTTCACTGGTGCTGTTTCCTATCCACTGCGGTGTGTGTGTGTGGGGGGGGGGGGGTGCATGCATGTCCTCTCACTTGATCTTTCCATCTATCTGTCTCTCTCTATCTTGCTTTCAGTGTGTGTGTGTGTGTGTGTGTGTGTTTAATGCAGATGAGACAGTGATACATGATTTGCTGTGAGTCTGTCAGAGGACATCAAATCATCAACCAAACACGCGCGCGCACACACACACACAGATACACATGGCGTCTGAGGAGATAAGGGAGTCTTTGAAGGTGGAAATTAGTTTTGGCGCCTGGCTGCTCCTGTCTTGCAGGTCATGTGACTAAATCCTCCAGTCACACCAACATAAACTGATAAGACAGCTACTCTGCCAGAGTGTGTAGATGCGAGTGTGTGGGTCTGTGTTTGTGGCACATTTACCTGAGTGTGTACACTCAGTGTGTGTGTGCATGTGTGTGTTTATGGATTCCATTTATCTAGTGTGCATCTCTTGTGGCAGGGCTAGGTAATTGGTGGCAGATAAACAGCGCTTAACACACACACACACACACACAGAAGTGCACACGCACACTGAATTCTCTGAGAACAGCAGCAGCTAATGGCTTTGGCAGCATTGCACAGGGACCTGAAGAGCAATTAGGCTCCAAACTACACATTGTAAATCCCGTCTGATTACTCTGTGTGTGTGTGTGTGTGTGTGTGTGTGTGTGTGTGTGTGTGTGTGTGTGTGTGTGTGTGTGTGTGTGTGTGTGTGTGTGTGTGTTTGGTCTCTTGAATATGAGTGTGCACATCACTTCAGTGCATGTATGCATTTGTGCGTTTTTATTCTTCTGCGTGTGCACTCTTATTTGCTTCCCTCCGGTGTGTGAGTGCCCATAGTGTCCCCCCCACCCCACCCCACCCTCAGGGACTTGGCTTCCCTCCAAGCCTGAAGAGCTAATTGGAATTAGAATAACATTCCTCAAAGGCCGCTCGTTTAGTGCCGGAGCTGAGTGCTAACGATGGAGTGGAGGGTGAGGGAGAGAAGGGAGCGAGCATCCTAACGATCTGCGGTAACAATGTTTTATTCTGATTTTTAATGAGGGGTAATCACTCAGCTGTATAAGAAGAGCAGCAGAAACAGAGTAAGGCGATGCAGGGATGGAGATATGGAGGAGGTGGGAAGCGGAGAGGGGAGGAGGAAACAGTAATTATCTCTTCTCTGAGCTGTGAATCACGGCCCGTGTTGAGGTCTCTCCCAGGAAAATTAGAGCTGCACGCTGACTGCTTTTATTCAGAGTCAGTGCTACCTGACAGCACCATGATAACAAACCAGAGCCCTTTCTGTTGCTTCAAAACAAAAAAACAATCTTCTAATTTACCTGTAATGATTAACATGACGGTTTCAAGCAATCATGTATATCATAAAATGTTAGAGTACCAAAAATCAAACACAGAATATTCATTTTTTTGGATTTGACAGTTAACTTTATGCCAAATTTAGTGTTTATTATCACAATATTATCAAACTTACTGAACTGTTGTGAAACCTCAAGTCATGGATTCCATAAATTCTTCTATAGAAATAGAAAAGTATGTAACAATTAAAATCACTCAGCATGTAATTTGTTACTGTTTTGTTTAAATGTTCGACTCCTGTAGAAGAAAAATTTTACCAATTTGACAAATCCCAAAAAACTAATGACCAAGATTCTGAGTAAGATCATTCTCTTTCAAAATGTTCTGTTGTTAGGCTTCTTATATTGGTTTCATTCTATCACTTCGTTTAGTTGAAATTCTTCAACCTGTTATAGTCAATTAATCCTCATGTTGTTTCACCTGTTCATCTCAGTTTAAGTGCACTTCTCTGTCAGGTCCTTGAAAATTTGGAAGGTCAAAGCAGACGTAGAGAAGATTAGTCAAGGCTCAGGTGAAGGAAGCCAGAATGAAGTGGACTCAACTTTTAAACAGATTAACTAGCAGGTTGTGATCGCCAGTATACAGGGGTAACATGTAAATCATATCATGTATCATATCCAGCATGTTTTAGATGTTCCTCTGCTTCAACACACCTGATGCAGATGAACAGGTCGTTAACAGTCTGCTGCAGGAGTTGCTGAGATGTTGCAGATTGGAATCAGGTGTGTTGAAGCAGGAAAACATCTAAAACAGGGGTGGGCAACTCCAGGCCTCAAGGGCCACTATCCTGCACATTTTAGATGTTCCCCTGTTTCACCACATCTGATTCAAATCTGCAACCTCTCAGCAAGTCCTATAGAAGCCTGTTAACGACCTGTTCATCTGCAGCAGGTATTGAAACAGGGGAACATCTAAAATGTGCAGGATAGTGGCCCTAGAGGCCTGACTTTGGGCATCCCTGATGTAAAATACACTGGGAAGGTGAATGTGAATCAGGTGAACTGATGAACAGATGAGGTACAGGTGTGTAAGAGGAGAGTGAAATACCTGAACTGCAAACACACCAAATCTAAGAGATTAGAAAACTTAAACAGGAAAAACAAATTCAACTCAATGACACAAAACTCCATCTGCATCATTAGTTCAGTACTCAGATAATATAATACTGCACAAAGAAAAATACATCTGAACATTTCACACCTAAAAACGAGGTTTATCAGTTATTTTTCTTTCTCGCCCAACAAGCAAAGATTCTTAGAGCTAATCGTGTTGAAGTGTTAGACAATCAAACAAACATGTTGTAATTCTGAAATAAATCCTGAGATCATGACGGCTGCAAATGAAATAATTAAACCAGTGGCAAGGTTTGGTTATTATTATATCTAACATAACCAAAGTTTATCTCATCAGGTCATTAGATTACATCAGCAAATGTTAGGATCAACAAATACTGAGCCATTATTCCTCGTACAGTCAGAATCCCAACAGGATCCCATCAAAAGCAACACTTCAATCAATAAGCTGAAAACAGTGAATTTTTCATTTGGTTCAGGAGAGAGATAATCAATCCACCGGGGGGTGTTGGGGGGGAATGCAGAGAGAGCAAAAGAGGTTAAAGGAAACCAGATTTGAAAAAGCAGAGTGAGAAAATCAGAAGGGTTGCAACAGATAAAGGAGAGAGGACAGCCAAGGAGAAAACAGGGAGACATGAAGATGGAGAGATGGTGTGATGGAGTAATATGGCGTACAGCAGAGATGGAGTGTGAAACAGATGCTGCTCAGCGGAGAGCAAAAGGCCAATGGAGCTTGTAGAACGCTTAGAAAGGGCAGAGGCTGAATCGATTCACACACACAAACACACACATTAATCCACACAACGTGTGTGTGTGTGTGTGCATGTGTGAAGAGGGAGGAGTGGGTGTGAGGGAGAGTGAAAAATGGAGGTGAGGATGAGTGATAGTGGCAGGGGAGGGATAGAGGTGGAGATGGATCAGAGGAGAGATGGAGGCTGATTATCGCTGCGCACTGACAGAGTAAAGGCCCCGGGGGGGTGCTACAAATACACACACACACAAGTAAATACGTGAACCTGCACACCCAACCACAAAGTGATGGAGATGGAGCTGCCAGAGTGTAATACAGTTAAACCCCCATTTCAACCAGCATCATAACTGAATGCCTGAACCCCTCCCAGCTGATCTCATCCCTCTCTCTCCCTCCTGTTCTCCTCCTAATAGCTTTTCTGCTGTCCTCCACCACCCCACACCCTCAAACTGTATTCAACTCCCAAGCTAATTCACAGCCATCCTCCTTCAGCATCCATCCATCCTTTCATTTTCTTTACCCGCTTGTTCCCTCTCAGGGTCGCTGGGGGCTGGGGGACTATCTCCAGCCGTGACTGGGCGAGAGGCGGTTACACCCTGAACAGGTTTCCTTCAAGAACCTTTTCCTCTTACTCCCACCCTGCTTACTCTCTCCTCCCTCTCTTCCCCCCCCCCCCCCCTTTCTCCCACTCCCTTTTCATCCTCCACCTCTTTGCTTTCTGTATCATAGCTTCTTTCTACTTGAGAGGATTCTCTGGACCCTCGGAGCAGAAAATGGAGGCTAGTGGAGGGAGACGGGGGAGATAGAGAGGAGAATCTCCCTGGCAAATATGTTGCACAGACACACATGTATACACAGATATACTAAATGCTGCTTCTTTCTGGGATAAACTAAAAGTCTGAACACTTTAACAGCTACAGAAAATCATTCTTCTTCTTGTGTTATAAAAACTGACTTTGAATCAAAACTGTTTCCAGACCGGGGAACAAAATGTCGCTCTGCATCAACGTTTAACAGCATGAATAGTTGAAACTAATGTTAACTAACAGGAATTAAACATGTTAATAACCCAGTTTTATGTTTAAAATATTATAAATGAATAAGTTAGAGTTCCAAGTTTTAATAAAATGTTCATGAAACATCTGCGATGTCGGTCTTACAGCTTGGAAAAACAACAATTCTCGACCCACCTCAACATTAAAATCTATTATTGATGCCTCACGCTTGAAAAGTAATGATAATAAAGTATTTATTTGTATTTACATCAGCATACTATTCATATTTCATTAAAGTTGGTCACACATGTTGAAACACAGGTATGTCTAACTGTTGCAAAAATACTGGATGCAGAAAAAAAAACACATTTTAAGCTTGAACTATAACAAACCCCAGTTTCCTGAGTTATAACTGAAACACTGCCTATATCCATGTGATGTCATTTCTATTTCTAAAATAAACAGAACAAAGATTTCAAAACTTTTAATTCAGATTAAATTATTTTAGGACAACAGTCACATCTTTAGAGTTGTATGTTAGTTATTTGTTTTTTATATAACAGACTTCCACTTTTAGACACAGAAACACAATGAATTCATACACATACATATGCAATAATTTGTTTTTACACAGTCTGCTTTAATGCAGATCCTCAAATCTTTCACCTAAATGTTGAGATTTCTTGAGTTTCCCTTTGAACATCCTAACAACCCCAAACTCAAGCAAACTACCTCTGGTTAACATAACTAGTCTTTTCCTGTGTGTTCTTGCTTATACTGAAGCAATCCAAAAAAGCAGGAAGCAATCAAAATCCTCTTTACTATCCATTATGATTATAATTATGATAAGCTGGAGTCTACAAGGACATGAGAACATTTTAAAGTCATGGATTTTTTCATTTACAGTCTTTTGCTTTTAATTTTAGGAGGATGCATCACTGAGTTTGTTTGACTAAAATAAAAACGCCTTTTGATTAACTCTCTGCTTCTTCAAAGTGATGAAATAAATGAAAGATGTTTCACAGTTTAACAAAAGGGACTGGCTGGGGGACAAACTGAGTTTTATTAGAAGAGGATTATGGAAATCAGGATGCGATCTGTGGTGCGGTAATCCTTGCAGCAGCTAGCAATCTCATAAAAAGTGAGATTAACCAGCAGATTAGACACGTAGCTGCGCACATATTTAAATGATTAAAATCCTTGAAAAGCCAGACTCTTAGGAGGAGCTGCACCATTTAGGATCTTTGTTTAGTATCAGTGCTTTCCTGAAGGAAAGTACTGTGTTGCAGAGCTGAAGGGTAAAAGAATAAAATGATACATGATCAGGACAACGGAGGAAGTGATGGAGAGATTTCATTTGCCTTTGTATCCAAACAGATGACAAAGTTTTCTTTTTTAAAGTCTACTTTGGACTACAGATGTAACATTTATGAGGAAATTGGATAGAATATGTTTAGTTTCTTGCTGCTGGTGTAAGTTCGAGTGATTCAGTAACTCATAGTGAACATAATCAATTCTCCTGATCAGCAGACCTTGTTTATAGTTATTGATTAGATGATCAATACATGATGAGCTTTCGTTCCGTTGGGAAGGGATAGAGGTGCTGTGTGTGTACAAAAAAGTTCACTGATTTTCTGATTAATCCTGCAAAAAGCAGCTGGGATGAGAGTAATTGCTGCAAGTGTCTGTTCACAAAAGAAGCTTGTAAGTAGTTTTGAGGCTCAGACCTCCGAAAGTCTGCTGTGAATATCTGGAAACAAGTTATTAGTAGTAAATCTGTTGACTTGTACTCACAGCACATCCTACAGATACTTGATTGAACTGAGATCTGAGAGTTTGAACCTCAATCCCAACAACTCTAACTTGTTTAGACCTTATAGGACAGAACTTTTAGTTCTGGCAAAACCGGTCACTAACATCAGGGAATAACGAGTTGAGGAAAGACCTAAAATACAACATTGGCTTCGTTGTCCATAGTGCAGGTAAGTGACCAGGACTGTTCCGGGCTGCAAGATGTTTTTACTGATTGTTGTTTTTAAATAAATAAATATTGATAGCCTATGGTGCTCCAGATCTTGCTCAGGAATGAGTAATGATATTTTTATGGAAGCAATGTCAAATTTTAAAAACTTCCTTCAGCGTGCTCAGATCCATTACTACACACTCACGGGGCAGATATAACAAAACACAATTAAAAATGAATCATTTTATTACATACAAATATTTTCGGAGATACATACGAGCTCTTCATGACCCTGAACAGGAATAAGCAGGTGTTGATAATAACTGACAAATATTTCACCCACTCTAGTAGGAACAGTTTATAATGAGATCTAATCTGAGTGCTGTAATAAAACTGTCAACAGATCCCTCCAGATGTTGCATGAAATTAAACTTTAGGTGTCTTAAAAGTGACAAACAAAAGTTCTAATTAGAAGAAACATTGGAACAAACTGTATGCATGTGTGTGTATTCCTATACTATAAGGATAATGTCACTATAACAGGCTACATGTGTTTCTTAAATATAAATTTCATTGTTCCAAATGCATGTTGTCCACCTGACCAGCCATATGAAAACCTTTTTTAAAAGTATGTTTTTTCAAAAAAAACAAGTTCAAACAAACTTCAAATTTGTATTTCTAGTAAAGATACATAAAAATACTTGAAAGAAAAACTTTTGACTGAGGAGATCATAATTCAAAAGACCAAATACATAGATGCAAACTAGCAGACTGATGCTTAAATACTTTCCATTGTAAGTTTGATATTTGATATGCATTTTATTAAGTTGATTGTAAGACTGCAAATCTGTCTAAAAGGTGAGCTGGATTTGGAATCTTGACAGGAAAATGTAACGAATTCAGTGTTGTGTGGTGTTCTTCAGATTAAATGAGGCTTGTTCAGGATGTAGTTCTTAATTAAGACACTCTCCCTCTGCAGCAGGGAACATCTGTTTCTCTGGGACTGAGCTGTGATGACATGTAGCTGCTGCAGCATGTTCAAGGGATTTTTGTTTTCAATTATTCCCAATGCCAGTCAGATTCAGGTGAAGATGCATCCTGGAGATGGAAAAGCCTCACACTTGCACACGCACACACACACACACCTTTATCTCTGTCCTATTGAATAACTCTCTGATGTTTTCCATATTCCATGCGAGGGATTATTACAGCTTACCCACAATCCCCAGCAGCTGATTATCCTGTGTGTTGACAGGAAAGAGTCATGCTATCGGCCTTGTGCAGCAGTCAGCTGTAGGTGTGTGTGTGTGTATGTGTAGATGAGAAAACACACGCTGAATTTGTGTGTATGCAAACTGCACGTGAGCGAGAATAAAGATTTATTCCTTGTTTATATTTGTACAGTTGAAACAAAAAAAGGACATTTTTTGCTCGTTTGTGTAAATGCAAGAGGGAGAATCCTCTGTGTGAGTGTGTGTGCAGTAGCGCTCAACCAGGCAGGTGTTTGTGGTTGATACCTGCAGCTCCAGCGGTGTTGATCACCTCAGCTTGGTACCTCACCTTGGGGGGGGAGACAACTCTAAGCTCATTAGTACGTGACACACAAACAAACGCACACACACTGAGCTACTTCAATAGTTTGTGTCAAAAAAATGTGAAGAAAAGCATAAGAAAGCAAATGAGCTTAAGGGAGAGGCAGAGAGGGAATTGTTTTACCTCAGAACACTGAAGGACTTGTGGGAAACAAAGAGAGAGATGAGAGAAGTAAGAAGTGAATAACCTGATGGAGATTAAAGAAAAAATAAGCAAGAAGCATCTTTACATGTAAAGGCTTTGGAAAAAAGGAAGAACTGTGGGAGGAGGAAAGATTCAATGAGACAAATAGTGGCAAGAGAAAGGAGGAAGAGGAGGACGATGTCTTAAAAACAGCTTAACGGGATGTAATGGTGTTAAAGGCTTGGCTTTATTCAAATTGGCAGCAGCTGCTTGCTCGTTATCCCCTGCCCAAATTTGTGTCGGTTCAGCTTTGCTGAGGTGTATCCTGCAACTCTGACGGTAACAAACTCAACCAATCTGAACCATGTTAGAATAAAACTTTAAGTTTCCATAATCTGTCATTTATTTGGGATCATAAATCCAAATGCTGCTAAAATATTTATTAGAAAAAAGTGTCAATTCTTGTTTCAAGCTGCAGAAACAACCATGTTATGAATAAGAAATGATTAAATTACTGCAATATATAAATGTTGTCAGCTGCAGGGAACATTTGGTTTGCAATGTTGCCTTGGAGCAAGAAGGTCCTGGGTTCAACTCCCAGCAGGGATCATAGGTTTCACCCATTGGGTCTGTTAGTAACTCTAAATTGGCCCAAAGTGTATGTGTGTGTGTGTGTGTGTGTGTTAGAGAGTGTGTGTGAATGGTACCATCTCTGTGGCCCTATGGACTAGTGACCTGTCCAAGGTGGGCCCTGCCTCTCACCTAACGACTGATAGACCCCATCATTTAACCCTAAACAGGATCAAGCAGGTGCAGAAAATAAATCATTGCTGTCACTCTTGACAAAAAGCAACAAAATCTGATCTAAATACATTTTGTACCTTTTTTTCAGAAGTTTTAACTCCTGATTTTCTTCTTTAATTCATTAGTTGTTGACTCTAAATAAAGTTTGCTGTGTTTCTACAAAAAAAAATCTGCTTCATTACAGAAAATACCAAACATTAAATCCTACAAAGCTGATAACTACTTCTTTCATAAACGCACTTCCTTCCCCTAAACTTCAACATCCAGGTGCTTTTTCTTATTAAAAGTCCATCACAGGTTAAATCTTATGGTAAGAGCATCTCTTTCAACAGACCACAAGGCTGAAAAGATAACAATCATGACATGAAGGTAAGCAGCTCTCATCTGAGCTGCGAACCTCCCCAAAGCACACTGAGGGTCAGGACTCAAAGACACCAACACCACATCCACAAAAACCAGAGATCCGATCCGAAGGTTCAGATACCAGACACCCTCCTCGCCAAGGCTACACCTCAAGATCCTGTTCATGAACACCACAGACAGTGACAGTGATAAGCGCCCTCGCAGGTGAACACGCACAAGGAACGAGCTCAACTTGGTGCTGAGAATGTGAAAACAGTTCTTGTATTAGTTTTACAAGGACCAGGTAGCCTGTAGACTCTGTACTCTAGCAGCACCCCCCACAATAACATCCTGTATAGGCTCCAGTTATGAGCCTTCTCCAAGTCTGCAAAATACACGTGGACCACAGAGCCAAACTCCCATGACCCCCTCAGCAACTCTGTTAAAGATCTGATCCACTGTTCCATGACATGGATGGAACCCACACTGCTGCTCCTGAATCTGAGGTTCATCTATCGGTCGGAGCCTCAATAAGAAACTTAATTTATTGTTTTACTACTTTATCTTAAAGTAACATAATAAATCCGCCTCAGATTTAAACATCTACATTCTAAACCTTGATTAGACTAAATAAAAAACAATAAAATACATGTCCTGTTTTTATAAATGCTAAGTTTACAAATACACAAAGCTTAAATCCCCAAATGGGAGTATTTCCAGGTTGAAAACCGTTCCAAACAAGTCGTCCCAAATATAGAAATAAATGTAGACATTCTCAAAGCCATACTGTACATATAAGCGGCGCAGTAGGCAGAGAGTACCTTTTTTGTGTGGCGCTGAGATAAATAGGATTAGGGATTTGGGAGATTTAGGGGAAATAATCCGTCTGTGTATCAGAGAGGCAGCAGCCGTGATGATCAAAAGAGAACGCTATGATTCAGAGCTCAGAAATCTCCGGATGCAGCGAAAACTTGGAGCGACTTTTCCCCCATTTTCTTTTCCTCTGAGGATCAGTTTTCATTTTGTCAATGTGACTGCTGTAATTGCCACATAATCACCTCATTCTGTACAAGGCTGCGTGCACGTGTGTTTGTGTGTCTTTGTATGGGAGCCAGGGATAGACAGAATTATATATCCACAGTAATTAATCTGATTTACAGTTTACATCAGAGGAAAGACATGGAGCTCGTCTGTTTGTTGTTGGAGTTAGTATTAAGCAGGGGATTGGATTCAGTTATTTAACACACACTTGATTTGAACAGCTGCTGTGCTGCAGCAGCTATCTACACAATACCTCCATAAAAACACAAGCCTGAGAAAAACTATAAACATCGCCGAATTCTCTTCTTCTCTTCCATCTAATTGGCTGCAAGGGCCACCCAACCTTTTCATTCTAATGCAGCTCAGGGCCAGAAAGAGATTCATATCAAGCCAAAACACACTGCGGGGAGGTCAGAGTATTTTTGTTGTTGTTTACAACTTAAATACAGTCTACTGCACACATGTACAAGTTTCTGGCAAATACTGATAGTTTTTTTTTGTCTTTTTAGTCAATGATGCAAGGAACAGCATCATTTTATTGAATGGGAGGTCATCAGTCAGTCATTATTGATACCCACGTTTGTAATCAGGGTCACGGGGTGAAAGGTGGGGTTACACCTGGACAAGTCACCATTGAAGTGCAGGTGTAAACATTTTGAATAAAATATTTTATTACTCCCCAGTAATTAGGCTGTTCCATTTCATCTTTATGAGGAGATTCTGATCCAAAATGTGTTATTTCTTTTACTTTCTGTTTGCAGTGCATGGTATATTAATGTGGATGCAAGTTCTTTTTATTTTGCTCCAGTTTGGAAGAATTCTTGCTTAGAATTGCAAAAAGTAACTAAAAACACAAAAAATCATGGTTCCTAAACAACATACATCTAACCACTGATGATAGACTGATGTAGAGTTTTTATATTATATCTAGTGTGTGTAATTATATTTGGTTTAGTTTTTTTGTCACAGAATTGGATGTCAGCTAATGACATGAATGCTGGACCGTAAATGAGACCAGAGGAAGCAAAGTGGAGACAACACTGTGGCGCTGAAACTGAAGTTGGTTGACGTCAGTTTGAAGTCTCACCGCCTGGGACAGTTTCCTGACTACAAAATAAAAGCACAGCTCAGGTCATTTTTTCCTGGTATTTCTGCATGTTCAAAAAAAGTTCCAATTGGTTTAGTTGTAATTAGTTATTTGATGCTCTAGCAAACACCATGGCTGCAAACAGGAAGCACATTCAACTCAAGAACAGAAACTCTTGTCCCAAAAGTACAACACAGCAGCTCCTGCAAAAAGGATATTATGACCTCACGTCTGCAGAACGTTGTCCATCTTTATATGGTTTGTTCTTCATGCTACCAGAAAGCTAAAAATCCCATTTACAAAACAAAAACCACATTTATTTTCTAGACAATTCAATCAGTTTTCTAGTTTAAGACCATTTAACATTATTTCTGATTAAATGCAAGAAGAGATGTACAAAAACAGTTTGTTATTTCTAAAGCATGTCTGGTAAGAAAGAGATAAGTATGTGTTTATACATTTATACAAACAAAAAGATAGCGCAAGGTCATGTAATTTACAAACTGACAGATTTTTTAAACTAAAATATAAAAGCAATAATTTAATCTAACAATATTTTTTGTAATGTGGAAAACCGCCAACTTATCTATGAATGACATCAAACCAGAACCGGTTTCTACTGGTTGGTATGAGCTGCAAAATGTCCTGCAATGTGAAAATATACAAGTATGGAAATAATCTGTAAAAACAATTTTATTATCAATAATAAAGGAGCATTAATGGAATTTGAAGATGAATATCTGAGATCAGGTTTTCACTAACAGCTCTTATAACTGGGATCAGAACAAAGAATCTTTTTACATAACAAACCACATCGAGCCACTTTCAGAAGTTTTTGAAACGTCTTGGCAAGAAAATAAATTCTCCACACAACAGTAACCTTTTGCATTTCAGGCATTAACTCATCACAGATGTTTACAGTGGGATGATGTTAGAAGAGTCAGAATAACCTGCAGCATTTTCAAAACATCCCATTTGGGTATTTTAGGTATTAAAAATACATTGTGTGGGTGGATGGCTACCGACCGCTACAGTGCAGTTAGAATAGATAAGAGTCCATGTAGAGACAGAAGATGTACTTTCAGACTGTGTAGGCATATCTGAGGAGCTGGATGAGGTTCTTAGGTCAGAGAAGTTCAAGCTGTCAGATCAACAGACTGTGAGCTCAATCTGAAGCAAAATGCAAACCAACATATACAACGTTTATAAAATGATCATCTGTCTTGTGTTTCTTTTGCTCTCGGCTTTATCTAACATTTATTTACATATTCACCACTGGAATCTGAGTTTATTCTAGAACGTGTTCAGTGTGAACTGAGTTAGTGTTTAAACATCTGAAGTTCTGTAAACCATCAGAAGATCCAGATGATGTCCAACAGAGTCCCATTTGGTCACTGAACCCTGACTAGTCTGCTGCAGAAACAAGCAGAGACCAACATCCACCTAGATCTGTCCAACAGGCCCAATAAAAGGCATTTTTTGTCCTTTTCTTTAAGTGTCCATTCAGCAGATAAACAGGGGAAAAAAAGTGCCAATAGGGTCCCTTTATGTCCTTGGCTCCATCAGGAAATCTCTAAAATATAAAAATGTTTTTAAAAAGAGGGAAAAGTCCTTGTTTTCTGTAGATACTTTCAGTAGATGACCTCGTAAACAGTGGCCTTCTTGTCCCCTGACCCAGTAACGATGTACTTGTCGTCCACAGATATATCACAGCTTAACACCGAGGAAGATTCTTTAGACTGAGAAAGTTAAAAAAAAAGAGAAATATTAGCCAACATAAAAGTTTCCTATTAAACTCAATGTGTACTTGTTGAAACAAACTCTTTCTTTTTGAGGAAATCATCCCAAACGTAGTGTCTCCTGTCTCTTTATTAGCCAGTGATTTATTACATGGAATCATATGACAACACAGTGCTGGTGGAAACGGCCCATTCAAAGCTGAAGCTGCATGTTTATGTGCTACAGACTTTATTAGATTATAGAGTAAATGTAATGATCTATTGTCCCAACCTGGAAAATGCTGGCTCCATACGGTGTTCTCCATGCATTCAGTAAGTTGTCCTTTCCTGTGCTGACAAACCATTTACCTGGACAGAGAAAAACACAAACGCAGCACAATAAGAAACTACAGAGGAAAAAATGAAAACTCAATAAGATACAAATAAAAGCAGTAAAAAATGGTCCTTACCACAATAAGCAAACTGCAGGGAGAGAACGCAGCTCTCGTGTAGGTGAAGCTGGTATTTGTCAGGCTTTGTGACATGAAGAACCTCGACGTTGCTGCTCTCCATTCCAACAGCGAGCCACTCTCCCGTCGGACAGTAGCCTAAAGAGAAGATCTGAGCAGAGGAGAGAAATTACATCAGCTTAGATCAGCTGTTAACTTTATTTAATTTTAGCAGGAGATTCAGAATACGTTGATATAATGTGCCACACTGGAAGGCTGTTGATAAGCCTACGAGTCTGCACCTGTGATGTAAAGTCGTGCTGTTGCAGCTGCCGCCCCTCCCTCAGATCCCAGGAGCGAACGGTGTTATCCAGACCTCCAGTCCACAGCTTGGTACCATCGTTAGATATGTCGATGCAGCTGGCTCCATCTGTGTGGCCCTGAAACTGCCTGCAGAGCACACATGCAAGTTCTTAGTTAAATAAAGGAGTAGATGTTCAAATAGACACAATATGCCTCAGGTTACAACAGTTAGTCTCACAAGTTCACAAATGTTTCGATGATTTACCAGCTGCCATTGTAGCAAAGAGTTCAATATTTAGTCTCTTGGTGCCAGGACTCAGTGTTTAGGGTAATTTATGTTGTTGTCTAGAGGCTGGAAATGCAAGGCTATAGATGAGTTTAATCATCTATAAAAAGTGACACTGAAGCTGAGTTCTCTTCCCACGCTGCTTGTTCTTGTTGAATAAACACATCTGTCTCATTTCTTACCTAACAAGCGTCTGGTTGTGTAAATCCCAGACTGCGATGTTTCCATCACTGCAGCAGGAGAAGCAGACCTTCGAGTCCGGGCTGATGGCCAGAGCGTAGCACGCTGGTGCTGATGATGTTAGCTCGGCTTTAATCCTGGGAGTGGGCGTGGCCAAATCCCAAATCGACAAAGTGCTCGCCTCACCGCCTACAATAAGCGTGCGACCATCAGGGAGGAGACGGCAGGAGCGGATGTAGTTGTCCCGGTTCTGATGTAACAGACATGAAAACACAGTCATGATTTCTACATTTTCTACAATGTATTCCAGATTTTGATTTACTATAAAATCTCTCGGGTCTATATGAACCCTCACCGTCCCTGCTAAACATCTACTCACCAGACAATCAAGCTGTGACACAGGACTCTTGTTTCCAGGGTGACTAATGTCCCAGACTTTGACACAACCCTTTCCTCCGGTGTAAACGTGTCTGGTGGGGTTACTGATGGTGACGGCACACACCACCTCCCCATGGTTCAGTGTGTTGATCTGACGGGCATGACGAGGGATTCCCGGTCCCACCAAAGCATCTGGGGGGAATGGAACCGGCTGCATCTGTCCATCTGCTGCCACGTGAAAGGAGTACGCACTGACGGCACAAAGGAGTGATGTTATAGATAAAGACAGCAGAAAACAAGGGGGGGGGTTTCTTCATATGAATTTACTTACGGTTTTCCACCAGGTATTCCTGTAAGACTCGGAGGCATTCCAGGGACTCGCATGTGAGGATGAGGATCAAAACCAACCTTCAGGAGAGAGGATGAACTTTTTGAGTACAGTGCAAACACATGTCCATGGGAAATAACTAAATGAACACGGGTCAATATTAACCTGTGGAACAGCACAAACACTTGAGCATAAAGCAAACACACAGGCAGAGCTCTGTGCTCCTCACACTGCTCCAACACACACACACACTCATGCTGCTGCTGAGTACACAACCTGAACTGTTATCAATTGTTGCTCAGACACTGATGTGAGTCTCCTAAACCTATTTAAACAGTATAATGAACACTAAGCAAATACTACCTAGAGTGATGAGGTGATTGAACGCCGTACTGCAGCATACTGTCTCAAAGATCAGAGAAATACTGCCAAGTACCTGTTGACACTTTACACACTTCACTTTGCTTAAGATATGTGGAAAGTATTTGAACTCTTAAACTTCCAAACACTAAATTTCAGTTCAACATTTCTTTGAAAAAAGGACACGGTGAAGGAAATGTAAGTAAAACTGCAAACAGAACCAGAGCAAATAGGATGTGAAAAGGGATTTTATTCTCATGCAGAAACTTGAGATTCCTTCCACATAAAGGAACGTCAAGCTCACAGAAACAGAAAATCTCTAAAACTGAAATTTTCAAATAATCAGGTAAAAAAAAGAAAACCTTTACTGGATGCTGGGATGTGTCCGAATGCTTTTTCTTTAATATTTCAATTTATCTTGGTCAAAAATGATTGTTGCCTAATTACTGTTCTGTAAGTGAAACTGTAAAACAAGAAAGTATAACTATAAACTACATTAGAATCATTAAGGAATTTAATAACATCCTGAAGAAGTTTTTGTTCATTTGATTTTGCTGAGTTGTTGTTTTTAATGATGTTCAATAGATGAACAAACAATAAAAAAATGTTCCCAAATCCCCCGAATAAGCCAGTCCCTCTAATTTTCCTCTCACCATAGGTGATCGTCCGTACGCAGCCACGGCGACTGCAGCTGCAGCGCTCATCTGAGGTGACATGTTGTGCAGTCCAGCAGCGTAGGCTGCAGCACTAGCTGCACCAGCTAGTTCTCCATTCATCCCTGCTGCATGAGGCAACATACCAAACGCACCCGGGTACGGACCTGGAACAGCCAGAGGAGTTCGCAAACCTGCAGCTGAAGACATTAACATTATTAAATGATTCTTTATGCAACCAGGGAGCAAAGAGAAACGATTTTCTACATATGTTTAACTGGCTTGTGTTTATTTCTTTTTTTTTTTTTTTAGTTAATGTGAACCAGAAAACAAATTATAAAGCAGATGAAATTTATTTACTTAGTCAATAAAACATTCTAAAATTAAAAAAAAACAACAATATACATACTAGGAGGATGTGGTATCTCCATGGATGGGGGCTTTGATAGACTTGGTCGGATTCCAGGTGTGGAGCTTGGACCGGGGGTGGAGTCGCCTCTTGGCGTTGGAGTGCTTGACTTTAGACCTGGTGTACCTGCTTTTTCTCTCTGCCACACAAAAAGAATCATTTATCACCACACACAAATATGTTCTGGGTGCGTATAAATCCTGGAACAGATGGTGATACTTACCATCGTCATCTCTTTGGACTTGAGAGAGGAAGAACTCGCTGATGAAGCAGTAGAAGCTGGACTACACGGGTCTTTCTTGAGAAGACGTGCTTTATCCAAACCATTTTCTCTGGGGGAGGGAAGAGGTGTGCCACGAGGGGAAGCTGCATCCTGGTGGATAAACAAACACTCTGTGATCTACCTGAGAACAAAACTGCAGCAAGTTTTATCCATCAAAACACCCAAAGGCAAAAGTAAACTACCTCTCTTCAATAGAAAGTAAAAGAAAAAAAAAATCACTGACCTCATTCGACACATCCACCACTAAATTGTCATCACTTTTTTCTCCATCGCTGTCCTAATGAAGACAAGCAGATCATTAGCTAAGACACAAGGAAGACGCATTATTTTAAAAAAAGAGACAAACTACAGGCAAATATATTTCTTACATAGTGGCTCGAGTCCTTGTCATCCACTTTGCGTTTCTTGGTGTCATTTGGAAAGTCAGGACCGTTGCGTCGCTTATCTGAGTTCCTGAGACTTTCAGACGGCAGTGAGTTACTCTGCAGAGCAGACGGAGCGGAAGTGCAGTAAACGGCAAGATAGAAGTAGTGTAGAGATGAAAAAAGAGCAAACAGAAAAAAAATAGAAAGAATGAAATTTTCAGTTTAAATTGCAGATTGCTGTGTGTATTCTCCATAAACTCACTAAACAACAAGATGCATCTACCTCTAATTAAAAGAGCTTTTCAGTCATGTGTACGGCAGGTTAGAAAAACAGACTCTTGCACACAGATAGGTTAACAGTTCACAGACGCATGAATTAAGCAGCACTAACACTCTAACAGCAACCTCTTTTCTCACTTGACCAAAGCCGGTCAGAGCCAAACACAAACACATGCCTCTGAAGCTGATGATTACATTAAGTGGCTCTCAAAATCTATCAGTGCTCCCTCTCCTGGCTCTGACAAGCTGCAGTGTGTGTGTGTGTGTGTGTGTGTGTGTGTGTGCAGTGTGTAATTGACTGTTAAAGCCTGTGTGTATGATCAAGTGTGTAACAGAACAAGTGTGTGTTTCTTGCACAACATGCTAGTGTTCCTCAGTGTCCCAAGACTGCAGACACACACACACAGACAGAACACCCCCCCCCCCGGCCTCCTGACCAACGGATCTTATTGTTAATGGATTAAAGCTCCATGTTGAGTCCATTATAGTCTCAACCTGTCAATGAAATGTGCATCTAACATACACAAACACATGCACGCGCACACATCTATCGAGGGAGGGAGCTCTTTGAAGGGGGGTGGGGGTGGATAAATGAAGGATCAGCTAAGAGAGATGGGGAGAGAGGGGGTGAGGAAGAAAGGAAAAGGGAGGAGATGAGATTAGAGGAGAGAAGATGGAAGGAGGGTGTGAGAGTGTGGAGGAAAAAGGAGGCTGACGTGAGACGAGGGGGAGCACTGTAGTTGGGGAGGGGGTGAAAATCTGTATAACACCAAAGGTCCCTTCCTTTTCACCCCCCCACCCCTCCACACACACACACACACACACACACACACACACACACACACACATTATTGAAAGATTTTAGTGAGCTGAGCGCAAAGGCACTGACCCGCAAAACATAAGCAACCCCCCTCCATCCTCCGTCCTTGCCCCTCTGTTCGCTTTTAGCATGGTGTCTCTCACTCACACACACAAGCTCAGTGTCATATGACTGCTGCTCCCCGCACTCCCACCCTTTCCCAGGCCCTCCCCTCTCAGCGGTGGTGATATTAAACACAATGAGAGTCTTTAAGCGCGGGATCAGGGGCGGCGGGGGGAGGCGGAGGAGGAGGGAGAGAAGGGGGTAATCTGCTCACTGAGGTGTTAAATAGGCACAAAAATGCAGGCTAGGCTGAGGACGTGCGTGGACGTGCACGTGTGTGTGAGAGCGTGCTTGTGTTAAAAAGCTCATTTGGAGAAGAAAAGGAAACCTAACAGTTCAGAGCAGATCTGGGGCAGAACTAAACAGGCAGGCCAAATCTCTACCCGAGAGGTCCACAACACACGCGCACACGCACACACAGCTTTAAACCAACAGTCTAAAATATACAACTTGAGAATGAAAGCTATTTGGGTGTGAAACTGTGACGAAAACTACAAGGTGCTATTTTTCATAAGACATGGTGAAATGAATTTTATTGATCTGAGGAGAAACTGGGCCACTGCAGGACTGAAAATCAGAAGGAACCCAGTGAAAATGAAAGAGTTCCTGAAAAGGTGAACTCTACATGTATTATAAGTTAAAAGTTTCACTCCTTGGATTTTTATTTTATTTCTTTGCACATCTTATTTGATTTCAATAAATCAACAAGTGCGATAATCAAACAGCACAAAACCTCCAAACTGCTTAATATAGAGTAAATGCAGTTTACTCAGACTGTTTAAACAAGTTTCTTCCAAGAATTTTGTGGACCAACACGTCAACTGAGCTGAGAAAGACTAATCTCACTCATACCACATCTAATAGCAAGGTCAAGTTCCCAAAACCACATTATCTATTAAAGACAAACAAGGAAAATAAACTGGGCAGATAATGAGAACACAAAGTATTGCTGCAGAAAGAGGAAGTACTCACTGTGCCAGGTTCTCGCTCTGATGCCATCAAGAAAACACGCATGTGGTTGAGGTCACGGGTTTGAATGTTCAACAAATCAGAAAAAAATAAATAAAAAGAGAAAGTTGAATATATCTTATCAATAAATATTGATATGAGGAAAGGTTTCAAGGCTGCAGGGTGTATCATCCTACCTCTGAGGTGCTCCGGTCCTGATGAGTGCGAGTCCGGTCCAGTGAGGTGAGGTTTTTTCTCACCACCTTCTTTTCCTGCCAGATGAGGAACAGCACCGAGTGCTCCTGACAAGGCAAGAAGACCAGCTGAACCCCCTAACTGTGAAGGGTGAAGGCCCGCAGGATGAGGGGTGAGGGGTACAGGGGCGCCGCCGTGGTTATGGGATAAATGCTGCTAATAAAGATGACAAGAAAACAAACTGAGTTGATGATATTGAACACTGGAACAAAAACAAACTCATTTTCATTTAACAAACAGCCTGAAACTACCACGGTGAGTTTTTTAGATCCCAGTTATGCAACAGCGACAAATACTAAATAAATACTTCATTTCTGCCATAAATATGCATCTAAAATCTGACATCTAATACCCCCAAAACTCAAAACCATCTATAAATGAAACATGGCCATCAACAAGTAAAAAATCAATAGCACTTTGTAACCTAATCAATCCAGATTTCTGGCCCCATTAAGGCCTTAAACAGATGGGACAGTATCTTTAGTGTCTGGGGTTTAGGGTGAACACATCTCCTAAACACACACATACTACACACAGACTTCTCCCTCTTTGGCCAAACACTGAACAATACTGACAGCTGGGATTACAGCCCAAAGCCTGAGGATGTGAACGAGAAGTGGAGGGGGAGGAAAAGGAGGAATGATGGAGAAGGAGAAGAAGGAGAGATAGTCAAGAGTCCCAGCTGCTGCTTGCACTGTCAGGTCTTGTGAAGGAAAGAGGCGGCCGAGGACAGAGGAGAGAAGGGAAGGAGAGAAGAGGGTCAGGACTACAGAAAGGGAGGGCAAGTTTGGCTGGCAGCCCTGCTCTCTCTTTCACACCAAATCAGGCGCTCGTCTGAGCGTGAAATGTCTTTGTGTTCCAAAACATCATTATTGCCTCCTCAGACAGCAGCCGCGGGAATCCAAGCTCACTGATTCGCCATGAGGAGGGGAGGAGGAAGGAGGGAGAGGCGGGAGGGTGGGGGGTGATGTGGGGGGCTGGGCACAGGAGGCAACTCAGCAGGGGTGGGAGTAGTGCTGAAGGTCAAACCGACTTTTATCTCACCTAATTGACTAACCCACCCCACCCCCTGAGCTTCCACCTTCTTTTTTCCTCTCTTCCATCTTTGACTCTGCACCTCCACCCCCAACGAATGATAGCAAAACAACTAAACAGTCTTTGAGCCCCCATGCCTGCCTGACACGCAATTTTCCAAGTTGGCATGCAAGCCAAAAAATGAAATGTGAACACACCCACACATCACACTTGAGTGCACTAATATGTACACACACAGTCTAGATAAACAAGGAAAACAAAAACACCTTCACCCAACCATTCTACCTCTGCCTGCATGTTGTTTTCAGAGGATAACAGAAACACACGCTCTGCTACACACAAACTCACCCAAAAAACAGATGCACAAACACTCACACACAGTTACACAAAAAGCCCCCCTGATGGGAGTAAATGGAGAGGAAGTATTGGTGCAGACAAGGAGAGCCTGGTTTGTCAGGGGATGTTAGTGCGGGCTAGTGTGGACAAATATATTTGATGTGTGTGTGTGTGTGTGTGCGTGTGTGTGTATGTAGAGGTAGGGCAACATGCTTCATTACACTCATTTAACTCACAAACGGGGTGAATGACAGGCTGGCGTGGGAGACGAGAGGAGATGGGGGGGGAGGTGGGTGGTGTGAGGGCAACGCTGTGACCCCCCTATTACAAACACTAAAATCCTGCAATTAAGACTCAAAAAGCAACTGCCAAATCCACCTCTCACCCCATTACACAAAAAAACAGAGACCCCCATCAGTCCACACCAACTAACAAGCCCACCCCACATCTAACCAAACTACCCTCTGATCCCACAGCCTGCTAAAACCACATATACCCCCCTCCATCTTTCCCACATTTCCTTTAAACCCTAACTCATGGCCGCTCCCCCTGCCAGTCAGGCCCCTGTGGCTCCTATAGGGTTGTTATTACTTTCAATCCCAACTTAAGAGTCATCACCAACAAAAGATCATCTCATTCTCCAAGTGTCTTTTCATGACAAAATAACTGGTAAAGACTTTAACAAAACCTGCATCAGTCCTTAAATAAAAACCTCACAGCACATGTTGAGTTCTTACTAATTCACTGTGAAAAATGGTTTATTTTAGGAATAAAATATATACTTTAAATACTTCAATCTTTCATGTTTCTTCCCACTATGGTTCAGTCAATGGTCATAAAACTGAACTTTAGCTTCTAAATAAGAATAAAGATCATGGTATGTTTACAATGAAAACTCAGAACTTTATTTCATCGGTGTTTTAAAGCACTTTGTGTCACAGCTCAAACAGAAAGCTGTAGGTTCTGAGAATTTATGAAATGTCACGATTCTTTTAACAAAAACATTTTTCTGACACATTTCTTCCCTGAGATCAGAACCTTGAACCTCTCAGACTCAGATGTGTTTTATAACATAAACAAAGCTGAATTTAAAATGTTAAAATTTCTGGAAACATTCATTTACAAACTCAAAAACTTTCACCTTTACTTGGGCTCGTATTCTACAACCCAGTTACTACAGTTAGTAGACTGTAATGTTTAATCCTGTTTACTGAACAAGAAGTTTCTGCTGTTCAAATATGGTTTACAGAAGTTCATCACATGTTTTCTATTCACTCAAAAATAAGAAAACTATTTTGCAAAAAGTAAATATTAAGACACACTGTGTATTTTGTTCTATAACAACCACAAAAAGACAAAGATAAAATCCTCTTTTCCCATTAGAAATGTAGTTTACAGGCATAAAAACTGAGATGCACATGAAGAATTTGCATGAGTAAAGAAAAATTAGAAAAATACACACTGTAGGCGGGAGACCTGGCAGTCCACGTACCCCGATGACAGCATTAAGCTCTGCCATGGTCACCTGTTTGGCTCGCTCCACAGCCTGAACTACCTGCTGCTGATGCTGTAAAACATGCAGAAAGAACAACAACTCAATACCAAGATGAAAGTCAATAAAAACTTAAAAATAACGATAGTAAACGAATGAAAAAAGCCAACAATCTATAGCTTAAATCCTTTCAGACACGTACCTCCTGGGAGAGGAAGGGAATGACTTGTGCACAGATGGTGTTTAGTCTCTTGGCAATCTCAGTCTGATGATGGAAGAGACACACAGAGATAAAAAGAGACTTAATTGTTAATAACATAATTGCTTCCATTTACAAATGACAGCTGTTCAGTTGCACCAATAAAGTAATACAAGCGCTCGCACACAAACACACACTAGATGCAGGAAACTGCTGCCTGTTTTGATCCATACATGCACACACAAATACCCTCATCAAACTCTGATGCACAAACAAAACTCCTCCACTTTCCTATAGAGGCCCCACATTGAATTTATGAGTACACACACAAATTCAATGTGCGCAACAGGATTTTCTCCTAATTATAAGAGTGACATCATGATGTTTCAGTTTAATTCTTTAACTCTGCCTCTGTCCTGTGTGTTCTTGTCCTTCTTCCCATCAGCACTTCAACATAATCGAATCATCTACTAACTTAGTTTGCTCTCCCCTCGTATCCATGCCAACACATCCGCCCGCCTCACCGAAACCCCCCGGAGGTGGCTACAAATGGCTGAAACCAGATACCCCCTCAGCAGCATCAAATCAGATAAAACGACTCAAATTGCATATCACCCAATCAAACAGATACAACGTCCCGCGTGAGGAGAGAATCTGAGGAGCCATCAAACGGAGCAATGGCTCAACAGAAAACTTATCCCACCAACATAAATAGAAACACAAAAACACATGCTGAAAGTGAACGATCCAAAATGGCCATCTGCTGTGCCGCAGCGAATGTTCAAGAAATGGGGAAAAATATTGCTGCGTGAGGCTGCGTGGTGGTGCAGCTGGTAGAACTGTTGCCCTGCAGTGTCCTGGGTTTGAAACCAGACCAGGACCTTCCTGCATGGAGTTTGCATGTTCTCCCCGTGCATGTGTGGGTTTTCTCCAGGGACTCCGGTTTCCTCCCACAGTCAAGGAACAGACATGAGGTTAATTGGAAACTTGAAATTGTCCCTCTGTGAGTGTTTTACTGTCTATATGTGGCCCTGTGATGGACTGGCGTCCTGTCCAGGTGTAGCTCCGCCTCTCACCCAATGACAGCTGGAGATAGACGCCAGCTTCCTGTGAACCTGAACAGGAACTAGCAGGTTTAGATAATGACTCATTTATAAATAGTCTGTTAAAAGACAAGTTAAATCTTGTTCGGCAGGATTTTGGTTTCCAACACAAAACAATTTGTGGAACTGTAACCTAAAATTAATTAGTAAAAAGTATCTTATATACATTTAAACTACCGTATTCCTTGTTTATAATTTTATAACCAAAGAATAGTTTAAAAACACAATGCTCAACCACCTACATATTCTCTTTCATTTGGTGCACACTACACATCATCAAAACATGATGCGCAGCCTTTCCACCGTCTACATCTGACCTTTGATGTTTTTAAACAAAGCATCAATAAATCCATGTAAAAACTATTTTATTCAAGTTCATCTCAAAGTAAATAAAAACACAAATTAAATTAAACTTGTTTTTCAAATACACTTAAGCATTTTAAAAAAAATAAGCCTAAAATTGTATTTACGTTATTAACTTAACTAAGAAATAAGATTTTTTTAAAGATTTCTTTCAAAAATAGAAGAAATATGTTAGGAGGGAAATATTTAACACAGCACTGCACACCTGGCAGCCGATCCAGCTACGGTTCAGCTAATTATGGACTTGTATGAGCTTAAACGAGACGTCTAATGTATTTCCTACAAGTATTAAACTAAACAAGTAGCTGCTTAAGCTGCAACAGAATGTGAAATTTACCTAAAAGTAAAATAAACCTTGACAAGATTAAATGAAATGACTCAGAATGAAAATAAAGTGGTGAAAATCACAGTGAAGTCGGTTTTAACGCTGAATATTATTCTGTTGAAGCCTTATCGCTCGGCTTTAAACGCCAGGTTCTGCTGCCGCGTCTAGTTTTTTATCTGTTGGTTAGATCAGACACATTTCTCTCACATGAGTGTGATGGAGTAAATGACTCCTCCTTTGACAACGACACGGAGCTGCTTCACCTTCCCCGTGTGCACCTGCTTTCCAATCAGGGGATTTCATGCCTCTGTCATCACCTCCTTTTTCTAAAATGTTAAAAAAGAAAGCCCTCCTGGTTAAAAGATCGAATACAGTCAGTATGTGATGTGCTAAATCATAAATCCACCTATTAAATTTAATCTAAAGCCTGTTTTTAGGATTCGTTTTTGTCAGTTAATTATTTTCAAATAAAACTTCCTCAGCTTAGACTGAAAGAATGAAACTATTCATCCAACGTTAAAGCGAATAGAGAATTGAATAAAAGTGGTTGCAAACATTCAGCACGCTCCTCTGTGTGTTAAGAACAACAAAGATGATCTTTGAGTTTTGGTACAATAAAAAAAAAAGTGCTGCCTACTATAAACTACAGTGTGCAGCCATGCACCCCCATTAAAAAATGCTTATTACCTAATCTACTGTATGTCCTGTGAATCATTCAAAAAGCTCAGATTATCTACATTATTTGTATTATTTTGTTATATGCTGCTATTGATCCTGCATTAATATTCCAGGGCTTGGACACAACTCCTCTCAAATGAAGAGGCGGGTATGTCCAAACATTACTCTGATTCTGTGTGTTTGCTCCAAATACATCTATTATTATACTTTATAGAGCATATTTGCATGAGGGATTTTTTTTAAAAACACACTTCAGTGTGAGAGCCCTTCAGTCAGATCAACAGTTTGACTTTCATATCCAAACACAACATCATCATCCAACTTATGCAAAGAGCTGAAATAAAGTTCTATTTCAGGCAGACTGTACATGTTGATCTATTTTGCAGGATCCTGTTGTAAGCCTATAATTAGCTTTGTGTAAAGGTTAAGTGATTAGGCTGTTGGAGAATAGTTTGACCAGCTACTATTAGGTTATCCCAGCTAATCTAATTTAGTAGACAAAGCCAAACACACTCAAAGTTGCAACACTCTGGTGAGGCTTCTCTAAAAACAGGTGAAGGAAACACATGACAGAACCAAAAACACTCACCTCCTGTGCTGAATGAATCAGAAAAGCAACTGATTCCTCTAATTAACCGAGTGAGAATATTTAAGTTGAATATTTAAAGAAAAGTTGCAACTGTAAACACACAATCTCCACAAAATGAACAGACTTCCTACTACATATATAATTGGAGCATTATTGCACCACAACACACACTCTTCCCCCTCCATGCATCCCCCAGCAGGAGGTGGGTTGTTAGTCTGCATCCCCATACCACCCGCCCACAGAAGCTTGTTGCTCTGACAACTGCAGCCCCAAGCTAATGACCTCCCCTGGAGCTTTAGTGTGTGTGTGTTTACATGTGTGTGAACAATAGGAAGAGATGCATCTCCCTCACAAAGAAAGAACAACAGCTTCACATGGACATAAAATGAAAGAGGGGCCAATGGAAAAAAAGAAGAAGAGTAACGGGACAGAAAAGGACTGGAGAGTGAGGAAGTAATGAAAGAAGAACTGAAGTATAAAAAGCAGAGGAGGTGGAACATGTGAGAAAAAAAACACCAAAGGGAAGGTGTGTGAAAGAAGCAGAGAAGCATCCTCTACTTTCTGTGAAGTAGCCAGGCCAATCCACCTCCAATTTCCTCTGGTCTGACTGGTCGATAGCTGTGGTAATTACTGGTAAATGCTCTAAGCTCTGCACTCCTCCTGTGGGAAATGTGCATTTGTGGGTGAGAATGTTTCCTTCTTAAAGTCAGAAAGATATTTGTGTACCCTCAAGCATAAACATCTTTAACTTTCTGCATTCGTGCATTCATGAACACGAAATGCATAACATCGTCTATGACCTCATTTGCACGCATTATTTACACTTAAAGACAAACGCTCTGCGCAGCATTAAGCATTAGTGTGCTTGCTTTATTGTATAATATGTTTGAATGTGGTTTAACCTCCAGCTTCTACAAAAGGGGAGCAACACTGTATCTTCTCAGCTGGGCCTCGCGTTGATCGATTCCTCTGCCCTCCCCAGCCCTGCCCATCTAATGTAATAAAGCAGGCCGCTCCCCTAGACAGCACCAATCAATTTACAGAGCCATTCATTCTGCCTCTGGGCTCAGCCGGCCGGCCCTAACTGGGGAAATGGAGACAGAGCCCCATCAATCACAAATAAACACACATCCTCACATAGGGACGTACAGTATAACCCACTTACACACAAACACATCTGCACACACACAAGTGCACAACAGGCGTGCACAGACACTAAATGCATCAAAATACCGCCAAGAGGAAGCGAAAGGAAAAGAGGAGACACACAAACGAGAAAATGTCGAGAGCAGACAGACGAGCAGCCATACCTGTTTGTGCATTTCAATGTTGAGGCCATAAGACATCTCATAGTACTAAAGAGGACAGAGAGTCAGAAGGTTAGCTTCGTCAAAGGAAATCTGTATTTTCACAACTGCATTATAAATATCTTTAACTTTCCAGATGAGTGTTTTATGATCTTTTTTCCCACCATAACATCAGATTTCAGGAGCAACCAGACTACCTGCTGAAAGCTCACCATGCCGATTAGATACTTTCTGTCCAAACAAGAGAGCCAACAGAGAGGCGATGCTTGTGTGAGACTAACAGACTTAAACACAAATACACAGCCTCCCTTTTCACATCAGTTCACATGACAAAGACTGAAACTTTGAGGTTAAAACTGAAAGTTTCTGTAACCTTGTTTCATCTTGTGAGGTGTTTTCGGTTATGTTTTATCTGTTTTCGGTGTTTTTTTTTTTTTTTTTAAACACTGTTCTGTTTGTTTGAAGTGTGTCTCATAGGATGACCTTAAAAACCACCATCCTGATAAAATGATGCAGTTCAGTCTGTGTGATTGAGTTACAAAAAGTTATTTTCATGTTTCTTTTTTCAATTTAAACATAACATCTCTTCATTCAAGTAGTAATAAAGTAGTCAGATCAGTTGGGTGAAAGATCCCTTTTACATCTGCTAAGGGAACAACATGATCCTCCCCGAGGACACTTCAGTGACCTTAGTCCAGTATGTCATGTGGAACATTACAACGAACAGATCTTACCATGACATAGTGTCTCTGCATCTCTGTTTTTTCACTGGCTAGCTTCTCACACTCCAGTTTGAGACTGCAAAAAGAAAATAACTTATTTAGGCACCTAAAAATGCAAATAAGAACACAGAATGTTGCTTTTATTAAAAACTAATGTTTGCATTCAAATCTAATATCAAGATGTGAATTCAGGAGCACAATGTTTGTGTGTGTGTGTGTGTGTGTGTGTGTGTGTGTGTGTGTGTGTGTGTGTGTGTGTCTGTCTGAGCCAGCAGCTTTTGCCCATTGTGAACAACCCACACTGAAAATGCAAATCAATATAAAAAGGTACAACTTTAAGCACACTAACATGAAAAAAGCGTAATTTGTAAAATAGAGAACCGACATGACACTTTTTGGCTCTCATTTATCGGACTTCCTAACACTGATGCCTGCTGCATATGCATGTGCGTTTAAGTCCAGGTTTATGGGTTAGTCTAAACCCAGACGTTGGGTTTCCACTGATGTAAATAACTGTGGTTAAACTGAAGCTTAATGTCAAAGTATAGATAACAATGAATTTGCCACAAAGAATGTTGTGTTTGTGTAATGCACCTGTGGTACTGTGCCTGGAGGAACTGGAACTCCTCCTTTATGCGGTCCAGTGACTCCGGGATGGTGAACTTGAAGGGCTGGCCTGGGGCCTGATGTGGCGTCTAACAGACAAACACAGCATTATCAACATTGTGGTGCCTTATAATTGGCATTTGAGGTGTTGTGTCTATCAACGTCACTCTGAGGAGATCAGAGGACCAAAAGAAAAATGCATTAGTAGAAACTGCATAAGAGATGCAAGGCAGATCGTGATCAGGACCTGTAAACAGCTCGTTTTCTGTCAGGTAACACAGGAAGTAACTTACCGGGTGTCGCCCCTGAGGAAACATTTTCTCTCCGCTGGGATGCAGCCGTAACCTCCTCAGAACCCCACGAACGGGGAGGGGGTGGAGGGGTCAAATGAAACAATGTGAAAAGCTCCTGATCACGGACACGAATCCATCCACCTTTTATGTCAAAGAGGACCAACTGTTTTAAATTTCAAATGGAGGTCCTACGGTCCTGTACGTGGGTTCACTGAACGTTTAACGTCAATCTCCGTCCCTCGTTGTCTCTCGGTTTTCACCTCCTCGTGCGCTCCAGCGACAGCGCGACCGTAAATCAACCGGAAAAGCACTGCTCATTAAGGGAGAGAAGGGCAAGAGCCACCAGGTATGGAAGTCCGGAGCCACGTTTGGTTTATACGTAGTTTACAGGATTCCGGGTCGAGAGAGACGAACAGAGATAAAACAAAAACAACAAGCCGCGGAGTCGGAACACACAGCCGCAAACTGTCAGCTCTCAAAGCATCATAAACCTATCCACACAAGTTAATTGCAGTGAAGAGTTCCCACTTGACTCGTCGCGGTCGCTGGTTGGTGGTTAAACTGTCAATAAAAGCAGAAATATTAATTTCCACGTTGACGTTGGATGGTAAACTGCGTCCATAATAAAAAAAGCGGAAATAAAACGTTAATTTTGATAGCAAAAAAGTCCCACAACGGCGTGAACATTCACACTCACAGCTCTGCTTTACCTCAATGGTAACTTTCTCACGCGGTTTCACACTCCCTGTCTAACCGAAACTCTGGCCCAGCCCTCAGTATGGATTCTAACCAATCAGAACCGCCGCTCCACGTGGGGATAAGAACACGCCTTCAAGAATTAACCAATAGCCATTCTGTAAATTTCTCCCAGTCCGTGGACCTAGCGGAGCTACGCGATTTTTGACCAATCAGCGCCCCGCTTGAATCTGCCACTTCGGAAGCGAGCAGGGCGGGCAGTGTGGTGGGTAAAGGCAAGTCTCATCTGTCAATCAAAGTAACGTGGGCTCAGCAGGCGAGGCGCGTACACATATGTACGTAAACACAGGGAAATCAACGTTCATACACACGCACACTCACGCACACACACACACACCAAAACTGTTTTCCTGCTTCTGTACACCTTACCAGCAAGTGTCATGGCAAATCACCTCAAACCTCCCTTCCTCTTCTCTGTGTGTGTAACTGCATCAATCATGGACATTAATCTGGGGCACACTTTCTGTCCTAGTTCTCTAGTAAAAAAATTTAAATATGTTTTTCATCTGTTGTCATTTGTAGCTGTTTTATTTTCAAGTCAATAGAAAACTGCAGATAACCTACTTTTCCTCATGTTTTCATCACTGGCATCGGAAGCTAAAATAAAGTCCAGCTGAATGATATATTGTAACACCAGTTATATTACTTCCTAAATATATTTCAACTTAGTGTGAATAACAGCTTCATCAAAAGAAAGGAAACATGCGTGATGAAATCAAGATTTGCAGTGCTCAAAGCTTGGAAGGGGATAAAGCTCTAACACGAGGCAGGTCATCCACATCTCTTCGCATGGAAAATGTGAAAAACAGGGAGTTTAATGTTATTGATTTAAGCACAAATATCTAAAAAATTACATATTCTTAACTATGTGAGTTATGAAGTAACAAAATGAGAATCCTTCAGAGGAAATATAGTAAACAAATATCCAAAACGTCTGTTTAAAGCACATTTTCTAACCTTTGCCATGTTTATTGACCCCGTGACGAGTGCTTATATGAGTTAATTTTTCACGAATGTCAACATTTCAGTGTGAGCAAATGACTTCTGTTGTTTGGCAGGTAGAGAACTCTTAAAATCCTCTTAAATCCGGTCTGCATTCCTTACATGCAACAAACATGAATGATCAGATTAGAGTTATCTCCTGTGAGGTTCCTCTTTGAGTTTCAACACAGTCGTGATAAAGTGACCTCGTCAAGATGAGCAAGGTTGCTGGAACTAGATCTAAAATCAGGCTCAGGGTTTGTTCTGCTCCACTTATCCCATCTAAGCACCCCTCACTTCACATTGGAAAGCCCTTGAGCCCCACGCTGACCTGCGATTGGCTTAAAGAGCTCAACCCCTGACCCCGCAACCTCTGACACCTGCAACAGCTTATCCAGGCCATATGAGAGACTCCTGACTGTGACCAACCAAAATGTTTTCTCATCTTATGGTGGGGTGGGATTGGTACATCAGTTTTTTTAAATGCAACTAAACATTTATGTGTGTGTGTTAAAATCATGTGCAATTTTGTATTTTTATCTGTTCAAAATTAGGAAATTAGGATTGAATGGGTGTGATTTCTTTAAAACTAATGTCCAAATTCACTTTATTTTTTGTGAAGTAGCTGAAATATAAATTTAATGAAAACATACAAATGATTGAAAATAGATTTTAACAATCCAGTGTCAATTAACAGATTGGAATCCAAGGATTCTGAGGTGGGAACTTCCAGGGAGGAGGCCCAAAGAGGAGATATATGATGTAGGACATGAGGTTGGTTGGTATGAGAGAAGAAGAGATGGAGACAGATGATTTGCTGTGGCGACTCCTGAAGGGAGCAGCCAAAAGGAAAAGAAGACAAAGATACAGTCAATGGTCATGATTATTTGAGGATGAACAAGATCCTGGTATGAAACGAAGAGCATGGTCAGCAAGGATAGGCAGGTAGGTCAGAACCGTGAAGCAGAGAGCAGAATCTAAATCCGACAGGGGGTTTCGGCAGGTGGCCGAGTCAACTGGGTAACACTGGGTCAGAAAACACAATGAGCAGGCAGAACAATGACATGAATGTCGGATTTTTGTGACAAAGCAGGCAGAAAATCTGGCAGTGCAGAACAGGTCTGGACAGGTGAAACACGTGGACTTGATTAGTGAGAGCAGGTGAGCAGCATGAGGCTTGATTACAGAGTGAAGCGTATCTGAAACATGACATGATCAGACTCGGTTCACAGGTGGTTTAAACCAGACTTGAAATGGAACTTTTTAGCAAAGGAAGCTCTCCACTGAGTTTGGTGATGAATATAAAAGCAGAACTTGTGACAATAACAACATGAAGCATCAGATGGTGATTAATACTCTCAACACTTCCTAGTTGCAACTTTGAACTTTGACTCAGTCCTGACAAATATAGTGACATGACTGATAATATTAAAAGTCAGTGTTTCTAGAAATGTCTCCATCCACAGGAAAACACCTTGAAAACGCTTCAGTAATGGTGCCAAACCCGTATTTGGTGCTGTCACAAAAATACACCAAAAACAGGAAGTGTGCACACAAAGTTTGCAGGCTGGGTATAAACTGTAAACAAAGCAAGAGGATGAAGAGGAGTTGTCAGTCAGGTTAGATACATCGTTGTTTACTGAAGGTTGTGTTTTAGCTGCTAACGTAAAAACACAAGGGTGGAATTTCATGATTTTTTTTTCCCTTTTTTTAAATTTCAGGACTCCCAGTGAGCTGTGGACACGAAGCTGGAGTGGAAACAAAACTACTTTTTAGTATTCATAAAACAATGTTGCCATGTGGGTGGCACCTTGTTTGTAGAATGTGCAAAAATCCGTAATCAGATGCACATTTTGACAATAAACTTAGTTAATTGTACACATTTTACAGCCTGTACGTAAATACTTTTCCTTATTTATGCTGATAATATCCCAGACATCTGGTCAAACTTTTCTCTTAAAATCCAAGCTAATGAAATTAAAACCTAAGTGAAATTACCACAGAATTGTATTTTTTTTCTTCAACTAACTTTGTATTTTGTCAAGTAAATTTAGCAGCCAGTAAATCCAGATTTGGAAAACTTTGATGGAGGTGATTGTTACATTGTAACACCAAACATTAGTTATTATATGTTCAAGAAAATTGTAAGCAAAACCAGGTTGTGTGGGTCACGTTGCAACACGTTTTTGTTGCATCAGGCATTGAGTCCAAGACAACTGTAATCAAAAAGCTTGAGTACTTGTGTAAAGTGTGTGATTCCTGTAAGTATTCTGCATTTTAAACCAACTGAAATGCTCCTTTGTGTTCTGCTTCAGTGGTCAGACAGAGAAGGTGAACCAGCACACATGAGCTCGCTGGCCTCCTGATTTCCTTAACAAATGCCTGTCCCCTCTTTCACTTCAGAAGCACCCCCCCCCTCTCTCTCTCTCTTCCACCCTCCCCTCCTCTCTCCCCCAGTCATTTGTTTAGAGTGGCCAAGCACACAATTAGCCTCTGCTTTGGATGGGGTACAAGAACCTGCCATCCAAGCCTCATTTGGTTTGCAAATGTCCAATTTCTTTCTGATTTTAGTGGTTAAAACAAATGGTTGTGCTTTGTTTATAAAGGGAGGGGGCAGTGAGTGGTTGAGAGAGAGCTTGTGGGGGGGGAGAAGTGGCTGTTTCAGCAGCGACCTGGTCATTTCGTCTGTAGAGGAGAGAAGAGGCTCTCCCAGATAATGACTGAACAAGCAGCTTTGTGTGGGGTGATACGGGGTGAGGTGGGGTGATGGAGTGATCCCACTCTCGTCCTACTTAACACAAGAAGAGCTCTACGGCTTGTTTGTGTGTGTGTTTCTGTGTGTGTGTGTGATCTCATATGCAAACATATGCGTTTTGTTGGGTTGTGTGTCATTTGAATGTGTGTATATATCTATGTTTGGTTAGTTTGGCTAGTGGGTGGGGGAGTCAGGGGGGGGGAGTGTTAAAGAGTGTATTCATGGTCATGAAGTGGTGTGTGTGTGTGTCAACAGCAGATGATTTGCGAGAGGGTTCTGGCAAAGCTGTCTCATGGAGCTTTTCTTGTTTTGAATGTTGTTTTTAATGGACAGCCAAGGACGTCATTTGAATAGCATCGACGCTGCGTGTGTTACTTTCTCTGCATTTTGACCAGAAGAGCACGAAGAACCGAAAGAATTCAAGTCCTGCTCGGCCAAATCCTCACCGCAGAGGTTTGGTTTAACAAAACCGATAGAAAGGCTAGTGCCCGAGAAGATTTAGGTCTGAAACAAGAGGGACCTCAGTTCCCAGATTAGTATTTGTCAAGATCAGCCTAAATATCTGAGCCACACGGGGGACAAAGTCACTAATCTGCAGTGTCAACATATAGAGGACATGTGACGCAAACAGACTGAGGTTTATTTACTTTGTTCATTCTGTCTAATTGTGTTGTCGTTTCATTTAATAAGTCTGTCAGGTTAGGATCATTAGTTCTTTTCTACTTCATTGTGCTCATATATGACAAATAAATCTAACTTTTCTTTTAAAATTTGGCATAACTTTGTCACAACCTGAAGTCATGTGTTGCACAATGTGTAGTTTACACTGGAGGGGTGAGTAAACGTAGCTCACCCCAGGAGTGTTCAGATTACAGTGCTGTCATTTGTTTTTTTGTTTTTTTCAGTGAAATGGAATAGATTTTACATAAAAAATAAAAGAAAAATGTTATTTTCACACTGCAGAAGTTCTGCCTCTCTTCCACTTGTTATTATTTAACATGTCTTATGTTTTAACATCTAAATTAGTCTCATTGGGACAATATAACATTTTGAAAGAAAGATTTCTAAAAAGATTTATCGTGTCATGGTCTAATTAGTGCTTCGGTGATATGAGCGATAGCGTTTCTTCTCATCATACATTAAAACAAATAGCCAGTGTTGGTAATTGCTCTTTTTCAGACATCCATCCATTTTCTAAACCTGCTTCTTCCTTTTCAGGGTCATGGGGGGGCTGGTGCCGAGTCTTTGGGCGAGAGGCGGGGGACACCCTGGACAGGTTGCCAGTCCATCACAGGGCCACACGTAGACAAACAACCATTCACACACACACACTCACTATTTCAAACATTTTAAGTATTATTTTTATGTCCGTTTGCACAAAAAGGACTTTGTGAGCCAAGATGGTAATTAATAGCTGACAATTTTCTTCAGAACTTTCTAAGAAATGCTCAACCTTTTAAAATCTCTCCATTTTGCCCTGGAAACAAAAAAATAAGCTCTTCTCTTTATGAAAATTAAGAAGCTGTAAACCTGCTTCACACCTTTAGATATTAACGTCACTTATTTTATGTTTGAAGCATTAATTCTCCTCCTGTACAGGAAGTAAGTCCTAGCTGTTGCAGCGTCCTGCGCTCTACTAATGGAATCATTTCTGTAATATCTGATCATGTATTGAAATTTGAATTAGTCAGCTCTGTAAGTGAAGATTATTATCAATAGCTTACCACATTTCTTTATATGATCGACTATATCTGTCAAATACTGCATAGTGTGTGTGCATTGTTGACAACAGTCATAACGAGTAAATAATTAATTAACAGTATTTTACACACAGTGGCTAATGTAGGATGACTTGTAAACAGGCAAGATGTTCTTGGGAGTAAAACAAATATGAGAAACTATTTATCATTTGTGACTAATTTAGAGAGAAAGTTTAGTGCATGACACTTGGGGGGGGGTTTCCAGCTTTGTGACTGTGAGGATGTTTTTAACAACCACTAAGAATCCTCTTCCTCCGTAGCTCGAGGGTGTCCCCGACTGAAGCTATGTGAAACAGGTTTTTGGCAAGATGAACCTGCAGATTGTTTTTCATTCCCAGTACGCTGAGATCTTGTATAATTTACGACCGTGCGTTAAACAGCCCAGCACCGGGCAGCCTATCGTGTAAACAGATCGAGGCTTTTACAGGCCTCTTGCCGGCTGTTTAAACAGACAAAAAAGAAAAAGGGGAGAAATTAAAAACCCAAAATGGAAAACATGTGTGATGGGGTGTGTGTGTGTGTGTTTGGGGGGGGGGGGGGGT